>WNWK01025181.1:0-28833 GCA_009830355.1 Cherax destructor
GCCTATCGAGATGGCTTCTTATGTTATCAGCTATAATCGACTCTAGTAATTTGCCTACAATTGATGTTAGACTTATTGGGCGGTAATTTGATGGTAACGACTTGTCCCCTGCTTTAAAAATAGGAATTACATTAGCCATCTTCCACGTATCCGGCACTACACCTGTTTGAAGAGATAGGTTAAAAATGTTAGTTAAGGGTTCACAGAGTTCTATTTTGCATTCCTTAAGAACCCTTGAAAAAAGCTCATCAGGGCCTGGCGATTTATTTTGCTTCAAACGGTCTATCTGTTTGATAACCTTTTCGCTAGTGACTGTGATACTACATAATTTATCTTGTTAAATTAGACACATATGCAACACTTGGGTATCTTTATTGTGGAAACGTTTCGCCACACAGTGGCTTCATCAGTCCAATACAAAGTAGAAAGGTATAAGGAGAGGAGGAGTTTGAGGTTATCAGTCCCTCGGCCTGGAGTCGATGTGTTCAGTCCATCAATCTTGTTGACACAGCAACTTCTTGGGTTCTTGATACAAAGGGATTCTTCAACATTTGTCCAAACCTTTGGACAAGGACTTACTTCGACTAGTGGTTGATACCACTATGACCTGCCTCCTACTGCTGCATCTCACCTGATTACAGCATATAAGCCATCTCTACGGCCGTTTGCTACACTTCCAACAAGATTGATGGACTGAACACATCGACTCCAGGCCGAGGACTGATAACCTCAAACTCCTCCTCTCCTTATACCTTTCTACTTTGTATTGGACTGATGAAGCCACTGTGTGGCGAAACGTTTCCACAATAAAGATACCCAAGTGTTGCATATGTGTCTAATTTAACAACTTGTCGGTTCTCTGAACCATTTATCTACATAATTTATCTTCTTCAGGCCCACTAAAATACCTAATTCTTGGGATATTATTAATGTCTTCCTGAGTGAAAACCGAGAGAAAATAATTATTAAAAATAGAGCACATTTCATTCTCTTTGTCAGTAAGATACCCATAATTATTTTTAAGGGGACCTATCTTATCTCTAACTTTTGTTCTATACACCTGAAAAAACTTTTTGGGTTAGTTTTCGAATCCCTAGCAACTTTAATTTCGTAGTCCCGTTTAGCTTTTCTTATCCCCTTTTTAACGTCCCTCTTAATGTCAATATACTGACTCATAAGATGACCCTCACCTCTTTTGATACGCCTATAAACTCCTTTCTTCTGCCCTAAAAGATATTTGAGCCTATTATTCATCTATTTTGGGTCATTTCTATTCGATCTAATTTCTTTATATGGGATAAATGTTATTTGGGCAGCATGTATAGTGTTCAGAAAACTGTCATATTGATAGCTATCTTCATTACCCCAGTCCACAGATGATAAGTGTTCTCTAAGTCCATTGTAATCTGCTAAGCGAAAATCTGGGACCGTTACTGAGTTATTCGTACTATGAAACTTCCATTCAATGCCAAAGGTAATTGATTTGTGGTCGCTTGCGCCGAGTTCCTCTGTAATTTCTAAATTATTAACAAGGGTTTCCTTGTTTGCCAGAACTAAGTCAAGCAGGTTATTTCCCCTTGTAGGTTCTGTCACAAACTGCTTCAAAAAACAATCTTGAACTACATATAAGAACTCGTTAGATTCTAAATTCCCAGTCAAAAAATTCCAATCAATTTGACTAAAGTTGAAGTCACCCAGAATAACTACGTTATCGTGCATTGTGGCCTTAACAATTTCCTCCCATAGTAGTCTCCCTTGGTCCCTATCTAAGTTTGGGGGACGGTATATCACACCTAAAATCAATTTTTCAATTTTTCATGTATTTATCCAACCTAAATTTGAAACTACCCAAGGTCCTAGCTTCAATGACCCTACTAGGCAGACTGTTCCACTCATCAACTACCCTATTTCCAAACCAATATTTTCCTATATCCTTTCTAAATCTAAACTTAAGAACATAAGAACATAAGAATGGAGGAACACTGCAGAAGGCCTACTGGCCCATACAAGGCAGAACCTTATCAAAACCACCACTACCTAAGAATTTATTCCCGTACTCACGACACAAATCAAACCCAGCCCCTCCCACTCATATATTTGTCCAATCTCTTTTTAAAGCCACCCAAGGTCCTAGCCTCTATCACAGTACTCGGAAGATTGTTCCACGCATCTACAACTCTGTTCGAAAACCAGTACTTGCCTATGTCCTTTCTAAATCTAAATTTATCCAATTTAAATCCGTTATTTCTGGTTCTTACTTGGTTCGATATCCTCAGTATTTTATTAATATCTCCTTTGTTTATGCCCATCATCCACTTGTACACCTCGATGATATCTCCCCTCATTCTACGTCTCTCCAGAGAGTGGAGATTCAACGCTCTAAGTCTATCTTCATACGGGAGATTTCTTATACTGTAAATCATTTTAGTCATTCTTCTTTGTATGTTCTCCAATGAATCTATATCCATCCTGTAGTAAGGAGACCAAAACTGAGCTGCGTAATCCAAATGAGGTCTCACTAGTGATGTATAGAGCTGTAAAATAACTTTTGGACTTCTGTTGCTTATACTTCTTGAAATAAATCCTAGTAATCTGTTAGCCTTATTGCGCACACTTAGGCACTTATCCAATTAGAATCCATTATTGCGGGTTCTCTCTTGGAGAGATATCCTCAAGACCTTATTTATATCCCCCTTATTAAAACCCATCTTCCACTTATATACCTCGATCATGTCTCCCCTCATTCTTCGTCTTGGAAAAATAAACACATAAGCAGTATAATGTGATCCTTTATTGACAACGTTTCGCCCACGCAGTGGGCTTTATCGAGTCACAGACAGATCTACCTGGAAAATGAGCAACATGGAGATATATATAGGGTACAGTCAGGTGGAGAATGCTGGGTCAGGTGGAGAAAGCTGCATGTGAGTCTTAAAAAGTAGTGTGATAGTTAAAAACATAGTGTGACTTAAAGGACCTGCAGTGTACCATTCTTGAGTTCTAGGTGGGATAGCGTTGAAGAAGTTTCTTGGCAATAGGTTCAGCTATGTTGTAGAAGCCGTTGTTCTGGTTGAAGTTGTTGGATATACAGATGAGTGATGATTCTAGGATTCTTCGGTATTGCGTGTTGTCTTCTCTGGCGATGAGTCTTGCGTTTCTGTAGTTGATTAAATGGTTGTGTAAATGTTTTTAACTATCACACTACTTTTTAAGACTCACATGCAGCTTTCTCCACCTGACCCAGCATTCTCCACCTGACTGTACCCTATATATATCTCCATGTTGCTCATTTTCCAGGTAGATCTGTCTGTGACTCGATAAAGCCCACTGCGTGGGCGAAACGTTGTCAATAAAGGATCACATTATACTGCTTATGTGTTTATTTTTCCATTGTGTCGGTATTTTATACCATTTATTTCCATTCTTCGTCTTACAAGTGAATGTAATTTAAGGGTCTTCAATCTTTCTTCATACGGAAGATTTCTAATGCTATGAATTAACTTTGGTTATGAACATTCCCGAGCTTTAGAACTTTGCATTTATCTACATTGAACTGCATCTGCCATTTTTCTGACCAGGAATTGAGTTTGTCTAAATCCTCCTGAAGTTCCGTGACATAAGAACATAAGAACATAAGAAAGGAGGAACACTGCAGCAGGCCTGTTGGCCCATACTAGGCAGGTCCTTCACAATCCATCCCACTAACAGAATAATTGCCCAACCTAATTTTCAATTCTACCCAAGAAATAAGCTTTGAAGATTCTATTAACTCAAGTGCGAGTCCCACTCAAATCCAACCCCTCTCACTCATGAATTTATCCAACCTAAATTTGAAACTACCCAAGGTCATAGCTTCAATGACCCTACTAGGCAGACTGTTCCACTCATCAACTACCCTATTTCCAAACCAATATTTTCCTATATCCTTTCTAAATCTAAACTTATCCAATTTGAATCCATTATTGCTGGTTCTCTCTTGGAGAGATATCCTCAAGACCTTATTTATATCCCCCTTATTAATACCCATCTTCCACTTATATACCTCGATCATGTCTCCCCTCATTCTTCGTCTTACAAGTGAATGTAATTTAAGGGTCTTCAATCTTTCTTCATACGGAAGATTTCTAATGCTATGAATTAACTTTGTCATTCGTCGCTGAATGTTTTCTAACGAATTTATATCCATTCTGTAAAATGGAGACCAGAACTGAGCTGCATAATCTAGGTGAGGCCTTACTAATGATGTATAAAGTTGTAATATAACCGCTGGACTTCTGTTGCTTACACTTCTTGATATAAATCCCAGTAATCTATTTGCTTTATTTCTTACGCTTAGGCATTGCTGACTTGGTTTGAGGTTGCTGCTTACCATAACCCCCAGATCCTTTTCGCATTCTGTACGGCTGAGTTCAACATTATTAAGCTGGTAGGTGCTAGGGTTATGAACATTCCCGAGCTTTAGAACTTTGCATTTATCTACATTGAACTGCATCTGCCATTTTTCTGACCAGGAATTGAGTTTGTCTAAATCCTCCTGAAGTTCCGTGACATCTACGTCTGAATCGATTATCCTACCTATCTTCGTGTCATCAGCGAATTTGCTCATATCACTAGTAATTCCCTCGTCAAGGTCATTTATATATATTATAAACAACAACGGGCCCAAAACCGATCCCTGTGGAACGCCACTTGTTACAGATCCCCACTCAGATTTAACCCCATTAATGCACACCCTCTGCTTCCTATTGGTGAGCCATGACTCGATCCATGAAAACACTTTTCCTCCAATGCCGTGAGCAGCCACTTTCTTTAACAGTCTCTGATGTGGTACTCTATCAAAAGCCTTACTAAAATCCAAATAAACAATATCGAATTCTTTATCATGATCAACTGCCTCAAAAGCCTTACTGAAAAAGTTAATAAATTAGTTAGGCAGGAACGGCCCCTGGTGAATCCATGTTGAGTATCATTAATCAAATTATGCCTATCGAGATGGCTTCTTATGTTATCAGCTATAATCGACTCTAATAATTTGCCTACAATTGAAGTTAGACTTATTGGGCGGTAATTTGATGGTAACGACTTGTCCCCTGCTTTAAAAATAGGAATTACATTAGCCATCTTCCACGTATCAGACACTACACCTGTTTGAAGAGATAGGTTAAAAATGTTAGTTAAGGGTTCACAGAGTTCAATTTTGCATTCCTTAAGAACCCTTGAAAAAAGCTCATCAGGGCCTGGCGATTTATTTTGCTTCAAACGGTCTATCTGTTTGATAACCATTTCGCTAGTGACTGTGATACTACATAATTTATCTTCTTCAGGCCCACTAAAATACCTAATTCTTGGGATATTATTAGTGTCTTCCTGAGTGAAACCCGAGAGAAAATAATTATTAAAAATAGAGCACATTTCATTCTCTTTGTCAGTAAGATACCCATAATTATTTTTAAGGGGACCTATCTTATCTCTAACTTTTGTTCTATACACCTGGAAAAACTTTTGGGTTAGTTTTCGAATCCCTAGCAACTTTAATTTCGTAGTCCCGCTTAGCTTTTCTTATCCCTTTTTAACGTCCCTCTTAATGTCAATATACTGATTCGTAAGATGACCCTCACCTCTTTTGATACGCCTATAAATTCCTTTCTTCTGCCCTAAAAGATATTTGAGCCTATTATTCATCCATTTTGGGTCATTTCTATTCGATCTAATTTCTTTATATGGGATAAATGTTCTTTGGGCAGCATGTATAGTGTTCAGAAAACTGTCATATTGATAGCTCTCTTCATTACCCCTGAATCGATTATCCTACCTATCTTCGTCTCATCAGCGAATTTGCTCATATCACTAGTAATTCCCTCGTCAAGGTCATTTATATATATTATAAACAACAACGGGCCCAAAACCGATCCCTGTGGAACGCCACTTGTTACAGATCCCCACTCAGATTTAACCCCATTAATGCACACCCTCTGCTTCCTATTGGTGAGCCATGACTCGATCCATGAAAACACTTTTCCCCCAATGCCGTGAGCAGCCACTTTCTTCAACAGTCTCTGATGTGGTACTCTATCAAAAGCCTTACTAAAATCCAAATAAACAATATCGAATTCTTTATCATGATCAACTGCCTCAAAAGCCTTACTGAAAAAAGTTAATAAATTAGTTAGGCAGGAACGGCCCCTGGTGAATCCATGTTGAGTATCATTAATCAAATTATGCCTATCGAGATGGCTTCTTATGTTATCAGCTATAATCGACTCTAATAATTTGCCTACAATTGATGTTAGACCTATTGGGCGGTAATTTGATGGTAACGACTTGTCCCCTGCTTTAAAAATAGGAATTACATTAGCCATCTTCCACGTATCAGACACTACACCTGTTTGAAGAGATAGGTTAAAAATGTTAGTTAATGTAAGTTAGGTTTCAAAATCATCTAGGAGGCTATTCATTTTATCTTGGTAATCGGTTTCTTTCATAATTACTATTGCATTTATTTTATCTGCTTTAGTAAGGCGCAAATTTTTATTATTCAAAAGTGAATCATAAGACTTAAAAAATCTTTGAGGGCAATTGGGAATATTTTGTTTTAACATTGAGCTATATACCATCCCCTTACTAATATTAATTTCATCAGTGGATAAATCAGAGGATTTTTCTAAATTACAGAAGGCTTTTGCAATTTCAACATTATTAAGTTTTTTTGAAGTTGCAAAACTTAAACCGAAACCAAGAGCAGCAGTTGTATTTTTATCTAATATTTCATCTGATAAGTTAATTACAAAATTGTTATTAGCGTGCTTTGTCCAATCACTATTTTCAATTAAATTATCTAATTTTCTTTGTAGTTTGTTTTTGAGATTATTACAAATTCTTCTGAGTTTATTATAGCAATGATCCAACATACTATGTTGCCATTCTGATGGAATAGCTTGATAAAAGGAGTATTTTTTGTTTCTCAATATTTTGAATGCTTCTTTCTCCTGTATTTTAGTAATTTCAATATGTTTCTGAAGAATAATTCTCATAAAATCATCAAAAGGACGATCTCTCATGTCAAGGAGTCTATTTGGTAAAAGAGATTTAGGCAAAACTTGTTCATTCAAACAGTCTTTTAAAAAATTAAGATGTGACTGTGAGGTGTATTCTGCCCCTTTATAAGCCTTCTTTTCATGATTCCTTTTATAGTTCCTTGATAATGTGAGTAGTCACGAAACGCTTGGAATTCTTCTATTTTTTCATAGTGGTTGTCTTGCATATTTTGATATCACCTGTTTACTGCGATCTTTTGCATATATATATATATATATATTTTATATATATATATATATATATATATATATATATATATATATATATATATATATATATATGTCGTGCCGATTAGGTAAAACTTGCGATTTTGGCTTAAATAGCAACGCTCTTCTTGCCATATAAGACAAGTGAAAATTTGTGTATGCAATAATTTCGCCAAAATCATTCTGAACATAACGAAAAAAAATATATTTCATTGTGTTTGTTTATTATTAAATTAATGTTAACGTATCTAAAATATATTTAGTTGGTTTAGGCTAAATTAAATTGGACTTGTTGTAATAAGGTTAGGTAGGTTTTCAAAGTTTCTCTTGGTACAAAATTATAAATTCTTACATTAACATATATGAAAAAATATATCTTTAAACGTATTAGAGAAAATTTTAGAAAAGACTTAATTTTAGATGAGTTCTTGCTAATTGACTAGTTTTACTTAATCGGCACGACTATTTTTTTTTTAAAAAAAAAAAATATATATATATATATATATATATATATATATATATATATATATATATATATATGTCGTGCCGAATAGGTAAAATTGGTCTATTTGGAAGAACTCATTTAAAATTAAGTCCTTTCTAAAATTTTCTCTTATACGTTTAAAGATATTTGATTTTTTATTTACGTTAAAGTAAAAATTAGAAAACTTGCTTAACCTTATTATAACAAGCGCAAAATAATTTAGCCTAATCCAACTAAATATATTTTAGTTAAGTTTACAAAAAATTAATAAACAAACACAGTGAAACATTTTTTTCATTAGGTTCAGAATGATTTTTGCGAATTTATTGCATACACAAATTTTCGCTTGCCCTATTCGGCAGGAAGAGCGTTCCTATTTAAGCGAAAATAGTAAGTTTTACCTCTTCGGCACGACATTATATATATATATATATATATATATATATATATATATATATATATATATATATATATATATATATATATATATAATATATAGGAGGTACCACCTCTAGAACTTTATTGGGGACCCTCATCCTCAGAGAAGACGATAAGCGTACCTCAGGGAAAACTCGAGGTTCTCCCCGGAGCTGTTTGAATATTTTCTTCTCCTACGACCCCCTATATATAATGATGGAATGCTTTATTAATAGACAGAATACATCAATGGAAAACATGAACATGAATAAAATGGTACAATATATCAAAGATTATGAATCTCCTCCAGCTCCTCCGAAGCCGGACGCGAGCCAAGTATGCAGCATGCGTTTCCCCTCTGGATGGCCACGCTGAGACGCTGGAACATGAACGTGGCTGCCCTTGGGTCCCTGGTGGTGTCGATGAGTCTGCAACCCAGTTCCTTAAGGAAACGTGTTGCATTTTTTCCCCACGCTCCCAAGGTCTCTGATCCCACTGGGACAAATTGATACTGTTGGCTTATGTCCCTGTACTTGCCGATCTTGTACTCCTCCCTGTGGTCAGCAGCTCCTCCCTGTCGCATGACACTGTGATGTATGTAGGTGTCAGCCAGTGTCGACACACAGGTATAATCCCATGCTATATATATATATATATATATATATATATATATATATATATATATATATATATATATATATATTGTACAAAATCTTTTGTAAAACGTAAAATGCAATTATTACTGTGACATGCATTGAGTAAGTTACAATCAATTTGAGATTCATCTCACTCCCATTGGCATGCTCTCAAACTATCAATTTAGAATATAACAGATCTAGGGACCAATTGCTGTATTAATTGTCCAGTTGAACCAACCATTAGGATGAGAATTGGCCTGCAGGCCAAGATGTTGAAGTTGGTCACCATCTGGCAGTGTGGCAGACACTCACTTAAGCTGGTCCTGTCTACTCATGTTCTTTCTCTTTATTTCTGAAGTGTTAACTTCTATTATGTGTTGCAATTTACTCTCAGTGTTATCGTTATACTGTTGATTTATCTTTGTAAATACTGTACATACTGGTGAATGAGTATACAGATAAAGATAAGCTTATCCCTCTGTGTATACCTTGCCATGTGTATACCTTGTCCTGAGTATACCTTGCCCTGTGTATACCTTGCCCAGTGTATACCTTGCCCTGTGTATAACTTGCCAGGTGTATATCTTGCCCTGTGTATACCTTGCTCTGTGAATACCTTGCTCTGTATATACCTTGCCCTGTGTATACCTTGCCCTGTGTATACCTTGCCGGGTGTATACCTTGTCTTGTGTATACCTTGCCCTGTGCATACCTTGCCCTGTGTATACCTTGCCCTGTGCATACCTTGCCCTGTGTATACCTTGCCCTGTGTATAGTTTTCCGGGTGTATACCTTGCCCTTTATTGCCAGATTACACTTGTATTGCTGACTTTGATTACGGCCAGGTGCAGTAGGCCTTGAATTTATTTCTTGTGTTCGTAACAATTACAGTCAGTTGACACGTTGATGGTGTCATCAGTGACATGCAGTCACTGCCTTGACACCTCGATTACTCTCAACGCTCGACATGTCCTCCAAACATCTCCACCAATTAGAATAATAGATTTCTGCTCCATAAAAACATCTGCAAAAATATAACGTTTTATTTTTATGTTAGGTTACTCTAGGCTTAATTAATCACTTTATCATTAATATAAAGAGGGTAATATAATAATAGTATGAATAATAATAATAATAATAATAATAATAATAATAATAATAATAATAATAATAATAATGTTAATAATACAAATAATAATAATAATAATACTTCGCCCAAAATCATCCAGTTATTCTCCTCACCATCTTCTCCTCCTTGCCTCCATTCCCTGTCTTTATCATCCCCACTCTCCCCTAACTCTTCTCCTTCATATCTCCATTTTTCTTACCTTCCCCTCTTTCTACGTACCTTCTTACCTCTCTCACTGTCTTTATGTTATCATCTCCTTCCTTTGCCTGTATTTATCTCTCGTCTCTTATTTTATTATATATCTTCCTGTTCCTTCTCACATTACTGAGTCTCCTTGAACAATTGTCTGCGTTTTTCATACCTTCTTCCTCGAGTTGATTTTCACTCGCGAATTTTTTCTTTTCAGTTTTGGAGAGAGAGAGAGAGAGAGAGAGAGAGAGAGAGAGAGAGAGAGAGAGAGAGAGAGAGAGAGAGAGAGAGAGAGAGAGAGAGTCATGAACACTAGCCACCTCCCCCTCCACATGGAGTCTCTAGGCCAGTGAATCTCCCCAGAACGTTTTATCGCGATCGAAAATGTTGAAATCTCATTGGCCTCGTTAATCACAGTGTTCCCATTTCTAGTTAGCAACTCGTCAAATCGCCGCTCGAGGAAGCAATGTGTCCCCCTGGGTAGTGGGTTTGTCCACAAGACCTGTTAGAGGAAATGACGTCTTAAATCCCCCCCCTCCCTCTAGAAGAATCCCGAGTCTGTAAAACTTGGCAAACTGGAGACGTGTAAAACGGTATATATGTTTAAGCCACAAAGATAGTTGAAATATGGCAGTATGCAGCTTTTCAATAAGGTTTATTTCACTTTGTTATCCATCGTTACGGTTCTTCTAATTAAATGTTGATTTTTTTTTTTTTTTTTTTTTAGGAAAAGTTGAAAATTTATGGTTCAGTCTCGTAAATTTTGAAAATTGATGTTTCCTCTTCTTCTTGTTAAAAAAAAATTACGATTTCTTCTTGCAAGTGATGAAAAATTACGATTTTTTTTCTTGCAAATGCTGAAAATTTACGATTTCCTGTCAATTGTTGAAAATTTACGGTAACTTCTTCCATATAGAGAAAGTGTATGGTGTCTTCTTGCCATTGATGAAAATTTACAGTTCTTTATTTTGGGGCAGCGGAATATCCGCAACCTATACGAAAGTCCTGTTTGCTGTTATTATAAAAGTAATTTGTTTATTTGCATATGTGTCAGTATTAAGTTTCCTGTGTTATGTCTCATTGTACTGCTGAGCACTCAGTGTACACCCACGTTCTCTTTCAGTGTAAACCCATGTACTCTCTATATACAGATGCCTCTTTCAGTGTACTGAACACCCATGTAACCTCTCACTTTCCACACACGTACTTTTTCCCAGTACTTCCAGGCAATTTCTCCCACTTCTCGCACATAATATAGCACATCTCCACCAACACCCACCACAACACTATATGACAAAGTGTATTCCATTAACTTGTCATGGGAAGAGTGTAATGTTTGTGTCAGAGGGATAATTCCACCACACAAATGCCAATATCACATTCTCGAGCCTAACATTCCCCAGTATACTTTCCCTCTTCTTTACATAATCCAGGATCGTTTGGATAGCGGCATTGACCAAGAGATATCGTGTGTGTCTGCCTCTCTGTCTCACAAGCGTCCTCTGTATGGCGAGTGTGTGTGTGTGTGATGTGAATACGCTAGCTCTAAAGCACCATGTTTACCTTCTGTAAGGGTTTTCATCATGTTGCCTGGTAGTGTGAGCAATGTCACGCAGATGAATCACTTCCTGGCGCTACCCCTTCCCCTGTCTAGCCTCTCTGTGTCAGGAGTGCCTTTTTCAATGACCCAAACACCCACATTCCCCCCATCCCCAGACAAACACACACACACACACACACACACTCACCCCCACACTGCCTTATGCATCCACTTCTTAACCACACTCATCGTGTGTCCCCATATACCCCCACACAAGTCACCCCCACCCACGCCTTCACTTTAAACAATCCACTACGCCCCACCTTTTAAACGCCCCATGTGTTAGGCTCTGTCCCCCTCACACTCACCCACATGATGACAATTGGAGAGTGATAGTCAGTGGTTGGAGCATAGTCCCCCAGCCCAGCAACCAGCCGCCGCCATCACCACTGACACCTGGATTATTTTCACAAGAGCTGCTGTTTACCAGAGGTAAACAGCGAGGCGCCGCACCGGAAATCGACAGTAAAGTCGGTTTTTTGAACGCATACCTGGGCTTTATATTGAAGACTGGCCTAGTTTTAAGGACATATATAGTCTTTATACTGAATAATGGCCCAGTTTTAAGGGTATACATGGTCTTTATACTGAAGACTGGCCCAGTTTTAAGGGTATATATGGCTTTATACTGAAGACTGGCCCAGTTTTAATGGTATACATTGCTTTATACTGAAGACTGGCCTAGTTGGGCATACATGGCTTTATACTGAAGACTGGCCTAGTTTTAAGGGCATACATGGCTTTGATACTGAAGCCAGGCTCAGGTTATAGGGCCTGATCTCGGACTGGGATGTGGGGGCGGTGACAAGCGGATGTGACTCCTAGATATCGAAACCTGACAAAGTTGTAAGAGCATTCCTGACTTTTTCTTATTCTGAAAAGTTAAAAATAGTATAAAATACCGACATGTTGACGAGTAAGACACATGTGCAACACTTGGGTATCTATTTTTTTTAAACGTGTCGCCTACGCAGTAGGCCTCTTCAGTCAAATACGGAGAGTGGAATATAGGTAACAGATATGGCGAGATAAAGATAATGTAATCAGTCCATTAACCTTGAAGAAATAAATGAGACACTTGGGCAACATTTATGTATATTTATTTACATCTTGGAGAAATAGTTTGAGGTGGTCAGTCCCTAAGCCTAGAGGAAAGTTCGGCTTCATGGTCTAGAACAATATGGAGTATTTAAGACTCCATTATTAAGCTTCAGCTTTACATTGATTCAGACCTTAGAGCTGAACTCTTGTCCAGGCTGAGGGACTGATTACCTCTAACTAATTATCCAAAGTTCACGAACTGATTACATCATATTTTCCTCGCTACAATCCATTCACTGTATTTGACCCAAGAAGACAACTGAAGTTCAGCGGAAGGAGCATACCTGCCTGTTATACTGAAGCCTTTCCTAGTAGGAGGAACATACCTGCCTATTATACTGAAGCCTTTCCTAGTAGGAGGAACATACCTGCCTATTATACTGAAGCCTTTCCTAGTAGGAGGAACATACCTGCCTGTTACACTGAAGCCTTTCCTAGTAGGAGGAACATACCTGCCTATTATACTGAAGCCTTTCCTAGTAGGAGGAGCATACCTGCCTGTTATAGTGAAGCCTTTCCTAGTAGGAGGAACATACCTGCCTATTATACTGAAGCCTTTCCTAGTAGGAGGAGCATACCTGCCTGTTACACTGAAGCCTTTCCTAGTAGGAGGAACATACCTGCCTGTCATACTGAAGCCTTTCCTAGTAGGAGGAGCATACCTGCCTGTTACACTGAAGCCTTTCCTAGTAGGAGGAACATACCTGTCTGTTATACTGAAGCCTTTCCTAGTAGGAGGAACATACCTGCCTGTTATACTGAAGCCTTTCCTAGTAGGAGGAACATACCTGCCTGTTATACTGAAGCCTTTCCTAGTAGGAGGAACATACCTGTCTGTTATACTGAAGCCTTTCCTAGTAGGAGGAACATACCTGCCTGTTATACTGAAGCCTTTCTTAGTAGGAGGAACATACCTGCCTGCTATACTGAAGCCTTTCCTAGTAGGAGGAGCATACCTGCCTGTTATACTGAAGCCTTTCCTAGTAGGAGGAACATACCTGCCTGTTATACTGAAGCTTTTCCTAGTAGGAGGAACATACCTGCCTGTTATACTGAAGCCTTTCCTAGTAGGAGGAACATACCTGCCTGTTATACTGAAGCCTTTCCTAGTATGAGGAACATACCTGCCTGTTATACTGAAACCTTTCCTAGTAGGATGAACATACCTGGTTGCTATATTGAAGCTTTTCCTAGTAGGAGGAACATACCTGGTTGTTATATTGAAGCCTTTCCTAGTAGGAGGAACATACCTGGTTGTTATATTGAAGCCTTTCCTAGTAGGAGGAACATACCTGCCTGATATAGTGAAGCCTTTCCTAGTAGGAGGAACATACCTGGTTGTTATATTGAAGCCTTTCCTAGTAGGAGGAACATACCTGGTTGTTATATTGAAGCCTTTCCTAGTAGGAGGAACATACCTGGTTGTTATATTGAAGCCTTTCCTAGTAAGAGGAATATACCTGGTTGTTATATTGAAGCCTTTCCTAGTAGGAGGAACATACCTGTCTGTTATACTGAAGCCTTTCCTAGTAGGAGGAACATACCTGCCTGTTATACTGAAGCCTTTCCTAGTAGGAGGAACATACCTGCCTGTTATACTGAAGCCTTTCCTAGTAGGAGGAACATACCTGTCTGTTATACTGAAGCCTTTCCTAGTAGGAGGAACATACCTGCCTGTTATACTGAAGCCTTTCTTAGTAGGAGGAACATACCTGCCTGCTATACTGAAGCCTTTCCTAGTAGGAGGAGCATACCTGCCTGTTATACTGAAGCCTTTCCTAGTAGGAGGAACATACCTGCCTGTTATACTGAAGCTTTTCCTAGTAGGAGGAACATACCTGCCTGTTATACTGAAGCCTTTCCTAGTAGGAGGAACATACCTGCCTGTTATACTGAAGCCTTTCCTAGTATGAGGAACATACCTGCCTGTTATACTGAAACCTTTCCTAGTAGGATGAACATACCTGGTTGTTATATTGAAGCCTTTCCTAGTAGGAGGAACATACCTGGTTGTTATATTGAAGCCTTTCCTAGTAGGAGTAACATACCTGGTTGTTATATTGAAGCCTAGCCTACTTTTTAAGGTAGAGTTTGATATGGGACAAGAAGTCTATTATCTACCTTTAGGGTGACCCATGAAATCGTAATGACACGATTTAAAAAAAAAACATACCACGGGGGGTTAGAACCCGCGATCAGAGAGTCTCAAAACTCCAGACCGTCGCGTTAGCCACTGGGCTAGCTGGCTTCAATAAGATTCATCCTACTAGGTATGGTAGTATGGTTTGTTTACCTTTTGGGTGTTCCGGAAGTCAACGCCCCCACGGCCTAGTCCTTGAACAGGTCTCCCGGTGGATCAGGGCCTGATCAACTAGGCTGTTACTGTGGGCCGCACGTAGTCCAACGTACAAACCACTGCCCGGCTGGTCGGGTACTGACTTTAGGAATCTATCCAGCTCGCTGTTGAAAGCAACCAGAGGTCTATTGGTAATTCCCCTTATGCCTGGTGGGGGGGCTGTTGAACAGTCTTGGGACCCGGACACTTATTGTGTTTTCTCTTAGTGTACTAATGGCGCCCCTACTTTTCGTAGGGCGTAATTTATGTGTGCAGATTTGGTAGCAGTCCCTCTAGGATGTTCCAGGTGTAACTTATAATGTATCTCTCTCTCTCCTGCAATCTTTTGAGTACAGATCAAGTGTCTGTTAATGTTCCCAGTTATTTAGGTATTTGTCGAAACTTATATGTGTAGTAAAGGTTCTCTGTACATTCTCTAGGTCTGTGATTTCATCTGCCTTGAATGGAGAATTTGGTGTACAGCAGTATTCCAGCCTAGAGAGAACACCTGATTTAAAAAGGATTATCAATGGTTTAGCATCCCTTGTTTTGAAGGTTCTCATTATCCATCCTATCATCTTTCTAGCAGATGTGATACTGATACTGTTGTGATCGTTGATAGTGAGATCCTCTGGCATTAACACTCCCAAGTCCTTCACACCACTTTTTCCCCTCTATTGTGTGATTAGAGTTTGTAGTATACTCAGTTCTAGTTATTATTTCCTCCAGTTTTCCATAACGGAGTAGTTGGAATTTGTCCTCATTGAACGTTATATTATTTTCCGTTGCCCATTGGAAAACTTGGTTTACATCTACTTGGAGATTTACTGTGTTCTGTGTCCATACCTGATAAGGGGATAAGGGACAGGAAGGAAGGGGGCGAGTACTGTGTCTTGTGTAACAGAACTTTTCACTGTGGCAGCCTCCGACTTAACTCTGTTTACTACTACTCGTTGTGTTTGATTGGTTAGAAAGTTGAAGATCCATCTGCCCACTATGCCAGCTATCACTTTAGCGCGCATTTTGTGCTCTATTACACCATGATCACACTTGTCAAAGGCTTTTGCAAAATTTGCGTATACTGCATCTGCGTTCTGTTTATCTTCCATTGCATCCAGGACCAAATCATACTAGTCCATGCTGTCCTGAATTGTGCAAGTGCTCCGAATCCAAGTAATTTGCAATCATTCTTCTTAGAACTCTTTTAAAGATTGTTATTATGTAAGACGTTAGAGCTATTTGTCTATAGTTCTATGCAGTTGCTTTGCTGACACCTTTATCGAGAGTGGCTGTATCCGTTGTTTTAAGTGACAGGAATTTCACCAGTGCCTATGCTCCCTTTCCATAGAAAACTTAAGGCACTGAAAGAGGGTTTCTTGCATTTCTTAATGAACACAGAGTTCCACGTGTCTGGGTCTGGGGCTGATAAAGTGGTCATGTTGTCAATGGCTTTCTCAAAAAGTCCAGTGGAGTTTGGATTTTTGGATTATGTCAGAAATTTTCTACTCATTGACAGTGTTTTAAGGCTCATTCTTGAAAAAAATAATTTGGATTCTCGATCTTTACACTGATTAATGGCTCTCTAAATACAGAGTCGTATTTAGACTTCAGTTTCTCACTCATTTATTTATTGTCTTCTGTGTAAGTTCCATCTTGCCTGAGCAAGGGTCTGATGCTAGATGTGGATTTTGCCTTGTTCTTGGCATATGCAAAGAAATATTTTTAATTTCTTTTGATTTCACTAATTGCTTTTAGCTGTTCCTGTCATTCCTGGATCCGGTATGAATAATTTAACTTAAGCTCAATATTTTTCACTGGAGCTCAGTGATGCCTTGCCTTCTTCTGTAAAGGGAGCCCCTCTCTCTCTCTCTCTCTCTCTCTCTCTCTCTCTTCTCTCTCTCTCTCTCTCTCTCTCTCTCTCTCTCTCTCTCTCTCTCTCTTTTCTCTCTCTCTCTCTCTCTCTCTCTCTCTCTCTCTCTCTTCTCTCTCTCTCTCTCTCTCTCTCTCTCTCTCTCTCTCTCTCTCTCTCTCTCTCTCTCTCTCTCTCTCTCTCTCCAGTTTACTTCTTCTCTTCTTTTTTTCTCAGGGGAATCTGCCTTGAACATACTTCAGCTGCCAGGAAGTTGATCCTATCAGGCACTGGTTTGGATCCACGTTATTTAAGATATCTTCCCAACATGTTTCATTTAGGACATGGTTTACCTGATCCCAGTTGATGTTCTTGTTGCTGAAATTTAATATGGTGAAGGCACCCTCGTAGCTGTATGCATTTTGCAGGTCAGGATCCCTGCGCATGTAAGTCTGAACTTCGATTAGATTAGTTGTTTTTTATATTGATATGTTTCTTACCAGGAACTCATTATTCGTTAAAATAACGTCAGGTGTGTTTTCTAGTCTTGTTTGCTCCACTTCTGCTTGCTAAGGGTGTGTTTATTGCAGAGATTCTGCAACTCATGTGTGTGTGAGTTTTCATCTGAGCTGCCTCCAGGGAATGTCTCTGCTTTAATATTATTTGCTACATTCTTCCATTTTGTATGTCTTAGATTGAATTCACCAAGCAGCAAGATGTTTGGGGATGGAGTTGGAACATGCTACATGATTTGTGCTGTTCAGTAACTGTTCTTTCCATCTCATCTAAAAAAGTTGTTTCTTCTTATCTATATTTTGCTGCGTGGGTCTCTGTGAAGGCTGCAAACATCGCATTTCATCCCTCCAGAAGTCCACTGATGAAAGGTATTTTGTTCTGGGTGGATGGATTTAGGCCCTGTATATTAGCAAATACAAATGAAGTCGTGTTGCGTGTTTGTTGGGGGATTTTGTTGTTGGCGTCAGTAGCTGTGGTTCTAGAGGGAGGGTCATTGGTTGTGCCTCCAGTCCAACAAGGTAGGTGTGGTTCTGGAGGGAGGGCCATTGGTTGTGCCTCCAGTCCAACAAGGCTCCAAGGTGGTGGACTGTTTTCCATTTTCTTTTTTCTTTTCCTGCCACTAAAAAATCACTTGGAGTGGGATTGTCGTAACTACTATGTTTTTATGGGGTCCAACTCTTCTGGTTTCTTTTAAACCAGGGCAGATGGTGTTGTTGCATTGTTTTTTGAGGACTGGAGAGTGGCACATTTCAGGGTGGAAGAATTTGCAGGAAGTAGAATGACACACTCCTTCAGACACGAGGTCCCAACATTTTATAGTATGCTCAAATTTGCATGACCAATTTGTTTTTGTTTTTCCGATATTCCATGCTTACAGATACCAAAAGCATGGAATTTGCGCCATTTTGTTTTATGTTGGCTAAAATTTGCGGTAGATGCATTCTCAGTTTGTACAGTTTCTAGAACCGCACTACCATCTTCAGTAACCAAGCCAGAGACACCACCACCATTTGTTTATAGAAGTAGATCAAAATTTTTCCCCGAAGCAGACTTTTCCTCTACTACATATGTAATGGGGGGCTATGGTTTTGTGTAATGGTGGCTGTGATAGTGTTTAACTGAGTGTGGATCAGCACTAAGGCTGTGGGTCGATCTGGCTAATGTTTTTTGTTTCCTGTACTTTTTTCAGCTGGTGTCTATTTATTTTCGAGTCATCTGTTGTAGTTTGGGCATTTTGTATGTTAGACTTTTCTCCTCTCCTTTCTTCCCATGTTTTATATATTTTGGGTAGACTATCCTTGAGTTCCACTTTGTTTTCCTGCTTATTGTTTATTATCCTCATGAGTACCTTCCTGATAAATCTCCAAATTCCCATACCATTACTGCAGATCCAGAAACACGTTTCTTGTTGAATGTCATTTTTGGAAGTGGTATTTATTCTTGCACAAGAGACATTGTGTATAGAAAATCAAAGGTTCATGTGATCCTGGATTTTTTTTCCAAGAACCTTTTCACATGTCCCACAGGTATACTGTATTGACATCCTGCGCGTATCCTACTTGCAGTCTGAGTGCCACGAAGCCTGACCTCCACTTTACCTTTCTGCTCTGCATGCGGTGGTGGGTTTTAGGTGATAGTGATACTGGTATGTGAGATCTGTTTAAATGCCAAGACTTCCAATCATATACATTAATGGTATATAACACAACACAGACTATTCCAATTCGAGTACATTTCCCGATCCTCACACAAGCACGAGTCAAGCACATGATTTCTTTCTAAGATTAGTTTATTGTGGTGTGTGGTATGTGGTGTGTCAGCGAGGCTTATATGGTCCTCGGGTGGGTACCCCTGCCATATGTATGACGGTAGCAAAACTACCCCAGGGTACATGGATGCATATGGCACTTCTAGCATGTGATGCCCAATTATAGTTTAAAAAACACTTTCATTATGTTAAATCACCATCACTTACAATTTAGATTCACTAGGTCTTTCCACAATAGGTATCCTGGTCATTGCATTATATGTGAAAACTCAAACCTTTGTGTGTACATTGAAATACATGTCAACTTCACTAGCTTTTTTTTCTCGTGTTTTATCACTGGTGTTTTATCACTATGGTGTACATAGGTTATTACAAAAGATATACACTATATTTATTCAAAAAACGCTTTCCTTTCACTGGATTATTCTGGGATTGTTTTTTTTTTATCACTCACACGATAATTTCCAACGGTAATTTCCCCTTAAACTTCCATTTAAATTTATTTCATGCTGATTTCTCAGTGATTGGCAGTTTTTTGTTTTATTTTTTTGTTCTAATTAGGCTATTCCCTGCACTACGGTTATCCTTAATATTCGTCTACATTTTTCCGTTTTCACTCAACAAATCCCCAGGCCCTGATGAACTGTTTGCAAGGGTTTTAAAGGAATGTAAAGAGGAACTTAGCAAACCTTTGGCTAATCTTTTCAACATATCACTACAAACTGGCATAGTGCCTGATAAGTGGAAAATGGCAAATGTGATACCTATTTACAAAACAGGTGACAGGTCCTTAGCTTCGAACTATAGACCAATAAGCCTTACCTCCACAGTGGAAAAATTTATTTAATCAATAATTGCCGAGGCAATTCGTAGCCATCTTGAAAGGCATAAATTGATTAATGAATCTTAACACGGTTTTACAAAGAGGCGTTCCTGTTTTACGAATTTACTAACTTTTTAAACTAAGGTGTTTGAGGAGGTAGATCATGGTAATGAATATGATATTGTGTATATGGACTTCAATAAGAATTTTGATAGAGTTCCACATCAGAGACTATTGAGGAAAATTAAGGCACATAGAATAGGAAACTTTTTTTTCCTGGGTAGAGGCATGGTTGACAAATAGGCAGCAGAGAGTTTGCATAAATGGGGTGAAATCAGAATGGGGGCACGTCACAAGCGGTGTCCCACAGGGGTCAGTTTTGGGCCCCTTGTTGTTCGCAATTTACATAAACGACATATATGAGGGAATAAATAACAACATAAGCAAATTTGCGATGACACCAAAATAGGCCGTCCAATTCATTCTAATGAGGACATTAGAGCACTCCAGGATGATTTGAATAGACTGATGCAGTGGTCGGAGAAGTGGCAGATGCAGTTTAATATAGACAAATGCAAAGTTCTAAATGTTGGGCAGGACAATAACCATGCCACATATAAACTGAATAATGTAGATCTTAATACTACTGTTTGCGAAAAGGATTTAGGAGTTCTGGTTAGCAGTAATCTAAAACCAAGAAAACAGTTCATAAATGTTCGCAATAAAGCGAACAGAATCTTTAGCTTTATATAAAGAAGCATAAATAATAGGAGTCGTCAGGTTGTTCTTCAACTCTATATATCTTTAGTTAGGGCTCATTAAGATTATGCTGCACAATTCTGGTCACCGTATTACAGAATGTATATAAATGCACTGGAAACTTACAAAGGAGGATGACAAAGTTGATCCCATGTATCAGAAATAAGAATAGACAGAGGGCCCTTAATCTGCACTCTCTAGAAAGGCATAGAATTAAGGGGGATTTTACTGACGTGTATAAATGGAAAACAGAATAAATAAAGGGGATGTAAATAGCGTGCTAAAAATATGTAGACAAAACAAGTTGCAAAAAATTAGATTCAGAAAGGATATAGGAAAGCACTGGTTTGGTAATAGAGTTGTAGATGAGTGGAACAAACTTCCGAGAACCGTCATAGAAGCTAAAACGTTGTGTACTTTAAAAAATAGGCTAGATAAATACATGAGTGGGTGTGGGTGGGTGTGAGTTGGACCTGACTAGCTTGTGCTAATAGGTCTGATGCCTTGCTTTTTTCTTTAGTAGATGTGACCTGGCCCTTACTAGGTTGAGTCAGTGGCTTAAACCGGTGGGAGACTTGGACCTGCCTCGCATGGGCCAGTAGGCCTGCTGCAGTGTCCTTACTTTCTTATGTTCTTATGTAAAACTGTCTACCCTACTTCTAACTTCCAAAGTCGCCGTCTGGTTGAATCCTCTCTTACACACAACTTCCCTTGTATGAATCTTAGTCGTGGCTTTGTCTCTGTAGATGTCTTCCTCTCGCATTACATTTTCAAAAGCTCCAAACTTCATAACACACGTGACTAACATGATTTTTTTTTCTCCTCTTTCTACTTCCACTTTCCTTGTTTCCTTTTTTTTTCTTGTTTTGGGTTTCCTTTCTTCTGTGGTTTTGGTCTTACCCCTTGTGGGCTCTTAGCTCTCCTGCAGTGCTCCTCCTTCATGGCCTTTCACTCCACTACTACTACTACTACAACTACTACTACTACTACTTCATTCCCTGCTACTGTTGGCTCCTACTTTCTCTTTTGCCTCTTTTTTTCTATTTATTGTTCCACCTACCTCTCTCCCTGCTTCACACTACCACTTCTACTTCCACTACCAGCCTTACCATTACTCCTCCTACCTCTGTGGCCCCGTCCCTGCCAGCTGGACTATGTATACTGTCTCTCCTTCCTGTCAGTGTGACTTTGTAAATCAATCAATCAACTTTATTTCTGATAATATTACAAAGTGGGGTTTACATATTATGGTATTTAGACATTTTATGAAGAAAGTATGACAAGAAGGCCAATAATATGCCTAGGTATGCCTAGGCATTTCAGGCAGTCTTATACTATGTTAAGTAAAAGGACACAAATGCAACTAATGTGACATTTTATTGTGGCAACGTTTCGCTCTCCAGGAGCTTTCTCAAGCCGTTACAAGCGATAATGGACATAGTGGGTTTATATATACTCTCAAAGTGAGGTGAAATACTAGTGGTGGTAGTAGTAGTGATATTAGTAGTAGTAGTAGTAATACAATAAGGTAGAACAATCAATATGCACATGAGTAAAAGGTGATAAAACAAATACTAGGGTAGTATAACAATAGGTTAGACAAATATTTCTGCTGGAGGTTGAAATATCGAAGGCCTGTAGGAGTGTTCCACATCTACATTTTATTGTGGCAACGTTTCGCTCTCCAGGAGATTTTTCAAGTTGTTACAAGCGATACATGGACACAGAGGGTATATATATACTCTCAAAGTGAGGTGTAATACTAGTGGTGGTAGAAGTAGTAGTGATATAAGTTGTAGTAGACGCCCGACTAGTAATCAAAGAAACTAATTTCCGTAGACGCAAGTGCCTTGAATCAGCACTTATCGCTGTTTCTAACACAATTAAACAAAACAAAGGCAGCTTCACCATCTCTGAAGTCTTAGCAAGAATCCTCCTGAAAAACAGTAAACCCTACCATCACATAGTCTCTCCTGCTAATTCTTCACAAGCGCATCGTAGATGTGGAACACTGCTGCAGGCCTTCTCTATTCCAACCTCCAGCAGAAGTATTTGTCTAACCTATTTTTACACTACCCAAGTAATTGTTTACTCATGTGCAAGTTGATTGTTCTACCTTATTGTATTACTACTACTACTACAACTTATATCACTACTACTTCTACCACCACTAGTATTACACCCCACTTTGAGAGTATATATATACCCTCTGTGTCCATGTATCACTTGTAACGGCTTGAAAAAGCTCCTGGAGAGCGAAACGTTGCCACAATAAAATGTCACATTAGTTGCATTTGTTTCCTTTTACTTAACATATTGTCGGTAATTCTACCAATATTATTAGTTTCTATATTGGAGTGTCTTAGGCAAACTTATGACTAGCTTAAGAATTATGAAGCAATAGTTGTATTAGAATTTTGTTTACAGTCATGTGCTTGCTGTGGATATGTGCAAGATAAAGTAGTTTTCATGTGGTTAGCTACCGGTTGGGTGCGTAAGTGAGATAAGATGTTTTTTAACGGTGCTTTTGAAAATGGAGGTTGTGTCTGCAGTTCTAGAGTTTTCAGGCAGGGAGTTCCAGATTTTAGGCCCTTTTATGTACATTGAATTGTTGTATAGATTTAGTCGGACACGGGGAATGTCAAAGAGATGTTTGTGTCTGGTATTATGTCTATGGGTCCTGTCACAACTGTCAAGAAAGTGTTTTAACTCAGGGTTAAAGTTGGAATTTATGGTTCTATAAATGTAGATTGCAGAGTAGTAAGTATGGATGTCCTGAACAGTGAGTAAGTTAAGTTCTATGAAGAGTGGGGGGAGGGGGGTGTTGCCTAGCGTTGGATTGCGTGATAATTCTTACTGCGGCTTTTTATTGGGTTATTATTGCCTTTAGATGGGTAATTGCTGTTGATCCCCATGCACAAATGGCATATGTGAGGTAGGGATAGATGAGTCAATAGTATAGTGTGAGTAGGGCTGATTGTGGTACATAGTAACGTATCTTTGAGAGGATCCCCACAGTTTTGGACACTTTCTTTGTTATGTGTTGGATATGAGTGCTGAATTTCAGGTTGCTGTCGAGGTGTAGGCCCAGGAATTTGCCCTCATTTTGTTTAGCAATAAGAGTGTTGTCGATCTTAATGTTTAATTGTGCATCACCTGCTATGTTACCAAACATAATATAGAAGGTCTTATCAGTGTTGAGTGTAAGTTTATTGGCTGTCATCCATGTAGATATTTTTAGTAATTCGTCGTTACCAATTGTGTTGAGCATGGCAAGATTTGGGTGGGAGATGACATAAGTCGTGTCGTCAGCAAAGAGTATTGGTTTCAGGTGTTGTGATACATTGGGAAGATCATTGATGTATAAGAAGAAGAGCAGGGGACCAAGGACACTTCCCTGTGGTACTCCAGTATCAAGTGGTCGTGTCGAGGAGGTTGTGTCTTTAATGGTGACATACTGATACATATTAGTAAGGTAGGATTTGAAATATGCAAGTGCATGACCTCTTATACCATAGTGGTCAAGTTTGTGGTGTAGGATGCCGTGGTTTAGTGTCGAAAGCTTTCCTTAGGTCAATAAAAAGTTCTAAGTCAGACCTAAACGTCGTCGTAAGCTCCTCCCTCCTATGTGCGGGTTATTTGTGTAGGAACTACCTCCGTAGGACCTACCTCTGGTGGGACTACCTCTGCAGGAACTACGTCAGGAGGAACTAATTCTGTAGGAAATACCTGAGGAAGAACTGCCTCTGTAGGCACTACCTCTGGAGGAACTACCTGAGGAAGAACTACCTCTGGAGGAACTACCTCTGTAGGAACTACCTCAGGAGGAACTACCTCTGGAGGAACTACCTCTGTAGGAAGTACCTCAGAAGGAATTACCTTAGGAGGAACTACCTCCGGAGGAACTACCTCTGTAGGTACTACCTCTGTAGGAACTACCTCAGGAGGAATTACCTCTGGAGAAACTACCTAAGTAGGAATTACCTCAGGAAGAACTATTTCTGGAGGAACTACTTAAGGAGGAATTACCTCAGGAAGAACTACCTTTGGAGGAACTACCTCTGAATGATCTATGTCAGGAGGAACTACCTCTGGAGGAACTATCTCAGGAGGAACTACCTCTGAAGGAACTACCTCTGGAGGAACCACCTCTGAATGATCTATGTCAGGAGGAACTACCTCTGGACAAACTACCTCTGGAGGAACTACCTCTGGAGGAACTATCTCAGGAGGAACTACCTCTGAATGATCTATGTCAGGAGGAACTACCTCTGAAGGAACTACCTCTGAATGATCTATGTCAGGAGGAACTACCTCTGAATGATCTATGTCAGGAGGAACTACCTCTGAAGGAACTACCTCTGGAGGAACTACCTCTGAATGATCTATGTCAGGAGGAACTACCTCTGGACAAACTACCTCTGGAGGAACTACCTCTGGAGGAACTATCTCAGGAGGAACTACCTCTGAAGGAACTACCTCTGGAAGAACTATCTCAGGAGGAACTACCTCTGAAGGAACTACCTCTGGACGAACTATCTCAGGAGGAACTACCTCTGAAGGAACTACCTCAGTAGGAACTACCTCTGAAGGAACTACCTCAGTAGGAACTACCTCTGAAGGAACTACCTCTGGAGGAACTACCTCTGAAGGAACTACCTCTGGAGGAACTATCTCAGGAGGAACTACCTCTGAAGGAACTACCTCAGTAGGAACTACCTCTGGACGAACTACCTCAGGAGGAACTACCTCTGAAGGAACTACCTCAGTAGGAACTACCTCAGGAGGAACTACCTCTGGAGGAACTACCTCAGTAGGAACTACCTCAGGAGGAACAACCTCAGGAGGAACTACCTCAGGAGGAACTATTACTGGAGGAACTACCTCAGGAGGAAGTATTACTGGAGGAACTACCTCAGGAGGAACTACCTCAGGGGAACTATTACTGGAGGAACTACCTCAGGAGGAACTACCTCTGAAGGAACTACCTCAAGATGAACTACCTCAGGAGGAACTATTACTGGAGGAACTACCTCAGGAGGAACTACCTCAGGGGAACTATTACTGGAGGAACTACCTCTGAAGGAACTACCTCAGGAGGAACTACATCAGGAGGAACAACCTCAGGAGGAACTACCTCAGGAGGAACTACCTGTGAAGAAGCTTGTTTATAAACAATGTCTGGAGGAAGTACCTCTGTAAGAACTATGTCTGAAGGTATTACATTTTGTTGGAACTATGTCTGGAGGAAGTACCTCTGGAGGAACTATGTCTGAAGGAAGTACCTCTGGAGGAACTATGTCTGGAGGAAGTACCTCTGGAGGAACTATGTCTGGAGGAAGTACCTCTGGAGGAACTATGTCTGGAGGATGTACCTCTGGAGGAACTATGTCTGGAGGAAGTACCGCTGGAGGAACTATGTCTGGAGGAAGTACCGCTGGAGGAACTATGTCTGGAGGAAGTACCTCTGTGGGAGTTGCCATCTTTCCATGTATCGAATAGGATTTTCCTGTTCCCTCTACAAAGTTGTCTGAGTGTTTGGAACGTCATTGTTATGTTCTAGTTTGTACTTCCTCTAATGTCGTCAGGTTCAGTTACTTTTACCTTCTCTTTTAGTTCGGTGTTTTTAAAGGTAGACTCGTCGTCTCCATGTGAACTTTCTCTAGTTTCTTGGTATGTTTCATCTCTTGTGTGTCGTTCTCTGGTGTTTCATCTCTTGTGTGTCGTTCTCTGGTGTTTCATCTCTTGTGTGTCGTTCTCTGGTGTTTCATCTCATGTGTGTCGTTCTCTGGTGTTTCATCTCATGTGTGTCGTTCTCTGGTGTTTCATCTCTTGTGTGTCGTTCTCTGGTGTTTCATCTCTTGTGTGTCGTTCTCTGGTGTTTCATCTCATGTGTGTCGTTCTCTGGTGCTTCATCTCTTGTGTGTCGTTCTCTGGTGTTTCATCTCTTGTGTGTCGTTCTCTGGTGTTTCATCTCTTGTGTATCGTTCTCTGGTGTTTCATCTCTTGTGTGTCGTTCTCTGGTGTTTCATCTCTTGTGTGTTGTTCTCTGGTGTTTCATCTCATGTGTGTCGTTCTCTGGTGCTTCATCTCTTGTGTGAAGAACATAATTTGATTAATGAATCTCAGCATGGGTTCACGAGAGGTCGTTCCTGCCTAACAAATTTACTGACGTTTTTCAATAAAACATTAATATATGAGTGGGAGGGGCTGGGTTTGATTGGTGTCGTGAGTACGGGAATAAATTCTTAGGTAGTGGTGGTTTTGATATGGACCTGCCTTGTATGGGCCAGTAGGCCTTCTGCAGTGTTCCTCCATTCTTATGTTCTTATGTCGTTCTCTGGTGTTTCATCTCTTGTGTGTCGTTCTCTGGTGTTTCATCTCATGTGTGTCGTTCTCTGGTGCTTCATCTCTTGTGTGTCGTTCTCTGGTGTTTCATCTTATGTGTGTCGTTCTCTGGTGTTTCATCTCTTGTGTGTCGTTCTCTAGTGTTTCATCTCTTGTACTCACCTATTTGTGGTTGCAGGGGTTTAGTCATAGCTCCTGGCCCCGCCTTTTCACTGATTGCTACTAGGTCCTCTCTCTCCCTCCTCAATGAGCTTTATCAAACCTCGTCTTAAAACTATGTATGGTTCCTGCCTCCACTACGTCACTTGCCAGGCTATTCCACTTCCTGACAACTCTATAACTGAAGAAATTCTTCCTAACATCCCTTTGACTCATAGGAGTCTTCAACTTCCAACTGTGACCCCTTGTTTCTGTGTCCCCTCTCTGGAACATCTTGTCTCTGTCCACCTTATCTATTCCTCGCAGTATTTTATATATCGTTATTATGTCTCCTCTAACCCTCCTGTCCTCTAGTATCGTGAGGCCGATTTCCCTTAACCTTTCTTTGTAGGACAATCCCCTTATCTCTGGGACTAGTCTTGTTGCAAACCTTTGCACTTTCTCTAATTTCCCGACGTGTTTGACCAGGTGTGAGTTTCAAACTGGTGCTGCATACTCCAGTATGGGCCTGACGTATATGGTGTACAGAGTCTTGAATGATTCCTTAGTGAGGTATTGGAACGCTATTCTTAGGTTTGCCAGCCGCCCGTATGCTGCAGCAGTTATCTGATTGATGTGTGCCTCAGGAGATGTGCTCGGTATTATACTCACCCCAAGATATTTTTCCTTGAGTGAGGTTTGCGGTCTTTGGCCACCTAGATTATACTCTGTCTGCGGTCTTCTTTGTCCTTCCCCGATCTTCATGACTTTACATTTGGCAGGGTTAAATTCAAGGAGCCATTTACTGGACCAGGCTTGTAGCCTGTCTAGGTCTCTTTGTTGTCCTGCCTGATCCTCAACTGATTTAATTCTTCTTATTAACTTCACATCATCTGCAAACAGGGACACTTCTGAGTCTATCCCTTCCGTTATGTCATTCACATATACAAAAACAGTACAGGTCCTAGGACTGACCCTTGTGGAACCCCACTCGTCACAGGTGCCCACTTTGACACCTCGTCACATACCATGACTCGTTGTTGCCTCCCTGTCAGATATTCTCTGATCCATTGCAGTGCCTTTCCTGTTACGTGTGCTTGATCCTCTAGCTTTCGCATTAACCTCTTGTGAGGAACTGTGTCGAACGCCTTCTTGCAGTCAAGAAAATGCGGACTAGTCTTGTTGCAAACCTTTGCACTTTCTCTAATTTCCCGACGTGTTTGACCAGGTGTGAGTTTCAAACTGGTGCTTCATACTCCAGTATGGGCCTGACGTATATGGGGTTTTCGGTCTTGAATGATTCCTTAGTGGGGTATTGGAACGCTATTCTTAGGTTTGCCAGCCGCCCGTATGCTGCAGCAGTTATCTGATTGATGTGTGCCTCAGGAGATTTTGCTCGGTATTATACTCACCCCAAGATATTTTTTTCCCTTTAGTG
>WNWK01025182.1:0-28832 GCA_009830355.1 Cherax destructor
TGCAGAGGATTTACAAGCCCAAAACCCGGGTTATCCTCAGAACTATTTACTTGTATCTAGAAAAGGAACTGTCGTGTATTACCTACAAGTGGCTTTTGGGAATTCACCCCAAAAATATAAAGTTTGAGGATGGGTACCGAGCCACCTGGGTGGTTATAACTCACAGAATAGGGGAGAGATAGAGAGGGATATATATATATATATATATATATATATATATATATATATATATATATATGTGTGTGTGTGTGTGTGTGTGTGTGTGTGTGTTTTTCGTGCCGATTAGGTAAAACTGGTCAATTAGCAGAACTCATCTAAAATTAAGTTCTTTCTAAAATTTTCTCTTATACGTTTAAAGATATTTTTTTTCATTTATGTTTATGTAAGGATTTATAATTTTGTACCAAGAGAAACTTTGAAAACCTACCTAACCTTATTACAACAAGCGCAATTTAATTTACCCCTCCCCCAACTAAATATATTTTAGATACGTTAACATTAATTTTCGTTATGTTCAGAATGATTTTGGCGAAATTATTGCATACACAAATTTTCCTTGTTTATATGGCAAGGTGAGCGTTGCTATTTAAGCCAAAATCGCAATTTTTCCCTAATCGGCACGTTATATATATATATATATATATATATATATATATATATAAGAGAGAGAGAGAGAGAGAGAGAGAGAGAGAAAAAGAGAGAGAGAGAGAGAGAGAGAAGAGAGAGAGAGAGAGAGAGAGAGAGAGAGAGGGAGGGAGGGGAGGGAGGGAGAAAGAAAAAGACAGATACAGACAGGCAGACAGAGAAGGGAAATGCCGTGGACATTACCCGAGCCTAAATCTTAATATCAAGATTGGACTAACTACATCAACTCCAGGCTGACGGACTGATTCCCTCAATCTCCTTTTTTGTATTGGACTGATGAACCCTCTGTGTGGTGAAATTTTTTCACAAGTGATGCACATATTTCTAATTGATGCCCAAAGATATGAAGGTCATTTTTTCCCCATGGGCTGGGGGAAACAAGAAAACCAATCCCCAAGGGGGAAACAAAAAGATATTCACCCCGACAATCAAATATAAAACCCTGATTGCCGTCCCTTTCTTTATTTTTTCCATTTAAAAGGTTTAAAAGTGTTGTTGTACCGTTTAGATAATTCTCTCCAGTAAATGGCGCTCCTTGTTGTCTCCACTAAGAGTTATTGATCATTCTTTTAAAAAAATTATCATTGTGGTTATATTCGTGGCAAAATGCTGAAAAGGGGGCATAAAAACCTCGAGATGAGAATTTTTGAGTCAACCAGGCAAGCATTACCTCGTTATTTACCACCCGCTCTTTATTTTCGTTATTGGAACGAAAAGTATCTAATGGACACCCGAAGCCGGGGGCCGCCCCTTCAAGGCATAACATGGAGGTATATAGGCCTATTTCAGCCTTGTCTGGGAAGGAAAGTCAGTTTATTTATTTGATTTAGGTCGCCCCGTCCTGCTGGGGTCTTAGACTGGTCTTCTTTTGTCTTTGTTAAGTACGTTTCAACGTTTTACCCCAAAATTGGGGATTTTTTGGTGTTGAGTGAATCGTCGGCTTGAGACCGATTATGGTGATTAATGGTTATACGAGACTGTAATGGTTGTTTTTTGCCATGAGGCTGACTCTGGTGATTGTTAGTTGCCATGGGAGGTTGTTGGCTGCCATGAAGGTGGCGTGGCACACGATCTAACATTCACTGTGCCTGGAAGATGATAATTACTTTGGCAGGTCTGGCGGGGGGTTTTTACTATTTTCTTATTCATGCCGCCGGCTGTTCGTATATTAGCCAGCTTTGCATAAGCCAACAATAATATTCTGTCTGTACGTCTTGAAGTCATAGACCGGGGGCGATGCCCCTCCCTACGTGCTGTTCGTTTTTCCATTTCGAGTAGCTTGCCTTTTTTTAAAGATAATAAGAACAGAGGTGAACACTGCATCAAGCCTATTAGCCCATACAGACAAGCCCATCTAAAACCCAAACCCACTAACAAAAAAAACTTGGCCACCCCCTTTTTAGTGATGATATTCCCTTCCAAGGGGGTTTCCCTTTATCCCGGGGAAGGACCTTTAGGGCTAACCTTGTAGATGAATGGTTCAGAGAACCGACAAGTTAGAATTCTGAGCATGGAGCTGTGAGGTTGTTCAACATCTTGGGTGGTATGGTAAGTACTTCTGCCCTCTCATCTAGCAATTTTATTGCCTGAGGTATTTATTGGAAGGTTGGGAGGATTGTTGGGGGGTATCAAGATCCCCAAGGTTAACAACTTGGGATCTTGTCAAAAAGGAATTCTTCAACACTTTTAACCTTTTGGGCAACCTACTTCGACTAGTGGATGGGACCACATGCCCCCCCTCCTGCTGCTTCCACTCACCCGCTACAGTATATAAGCCACCTCTGCGGCCTTGTGCTGTGCTTTCAGCTTCCTCGTTACTGTATACTGATTGATACTGACTTTCAGTAACTACTTACGGATCATCCCCGCGTAGTCTTGATTACGTAGTCTTTATAATGCTTTTGCTTGTTGTAAGTTTTATTATCTCAAAGCAAAAAAAGGCGAAGAGGAGAAATTTGACCCACACGCAACACCTGGGTATCTTTTTGAAAACGTTTCGCCCACCAGTGTTTAATGTGTCTAGATCCCATTTTGTCGGTATTGAATACCAATATTGCAAGGGAGGCCAAGATAGATCCCGGGGGTTTCCTCTTGTCTCCATGTCCACCACCACCAGAATGACCCCCTTTTTAAAAAGCCACCACCACCACTACCACAATCACTCCCAACCTTCCAATAAATATCTCAGGAAAGAAAAATTGCTAGATGAGTGGGCAAAATTACTTAGCACCCATCCGAGATGTTGAACAACCTCACAGCTTCATGCTCAGAATTCTAACTACACTCTTTTGACATTCAATTCATTATTTAAATCTTTAATAATAACTTTTAAACCCTTGATCGGATAGATCAAGTTATATTCAACTTCTATCAAGTATTTCATGTGGCTAATTTATCAACTTTATAAGTTAAAGTGAGATGGGGCCCATGAGATTGTACAAATCGTGGTTGCAATATCGTGGTTGTACAATACCGTGGTTGGAACAATTTGCTAAATAACCCTTTATGACGATGTTTCGGTTTGAACCATCGCCAGACCCAACTGACAATGAACCAGCAACTGCCAAAACATCGTTATGGGTTCCAAGGGGGGGGGGGGATTTTGGTGAATATAATAAATAATGATAAAGGAGACAAGCTCATTTTCATAACTTAACTTTATTGTCATTACAAGGCAACAGTTCAGTGTCAGTATATACGGGGACTGGTAATCCTTATACTTAGTAACATATGCCTACGGGTCTCATCAGAGGCGGTGACAAGTACAGCTACAACATGTGCCAGTGGACTCATAAGTTAGGCTAAAAAAGCTATCTTAGGAAGCACAAGTGTTTCCCGACGCGGATTGTTCTTAGCTCAGAGAGGACGTGTCTAGGTTCTCTGTGGATTGAACCATTTTTGCTTTTGGAAGTGAACCAAGATGCCGTCCATTGAGCAACTTTACCAGCAGCTTAAGGAAGAATTGAGGGTGCAAGCTTGAGATTCGGCGATTAGGGGCAAGGGATTCGTAGTAGTCCTCCTGTTGTGATCCTCAGGTCAAGAAGGGAACTTGGGCGTGGCCGGACTTCAAGGAACGAAGTTGAAGATCAAAAAAACGAATGGAAGTTAGAAACGATGAAGAAGAAAGAGTCTGCTGTGGAAACATCGAATCCCTTTCTCCGTGCTACCCGATGAATGTGATCGACTACGGGGAAACTCGACAAACGACACAAAGGAAGGTAAAAACATTGTTGTTTTTGGGGGAAAATTTAAAGGATAGGGCTTTCTGCTTAAGGATAAGAGTGGGAGACAGGGGGTTTGCTTTCCTGGGGCTGGGATGGGGGATATTTTAGCCGGCTTGACAACATCATGAACGGTAAGGGGATCAACCCTATTATCTGCCCAGTGCTGGAGGCAATGATGTAGCAAGCGGAAGTGAGGATTTAGTTAGAAGGTACAGGACAGCAATAGACATAATTAGGAAAAAGGGGGGCGCCCTGTTATATGTGGCTTTTTGCCAAGGGTGTTAAAATAATAGTTTCCAGAGGTTGGATAAATTGCTGGCTGGACAAACACTGTAAGGATAATGCAGTCCCATTCTTGACAACTGGGACCACTTCTATGGCCGAAATGACATGTATGCCGGGGATGGGGTTCACTTATCCGGGGCAGGTGTAGAATTTTTTTGCTCAGTTGAGGATGTTGTTGGGGCTTTAAACTGGGATTAGTTAGAGGTATGGGTTTAGGAATGGTGAATAATGAGGGTAAAATATTGATTCAGGCTTTGACATCATAAATCTTAACAATAACGTAATCAAGTAACACAGGGTAATAATAGTAAAAAAAATTGTAAAACAAAAGCTGAATATGAAAAAGGTTCAAAAGAAGATACATCTCAATGTATTTTACACTAACTGTCGAAGCGCCAGAAATAAAATTAACGAATTACGTTTGGTAGCATGTGCTGGGTTTGATGTCATTGCAATAACTAAAACTGGTATAATATAAAGAGTCGGGATATGATTGCTGAGTGTCATATTCAGGGGTTTAAGTTGTTCCATGTAGATAGATATAATGGGAAAGGGGGTGGAGTTGCATTATATGTACGAAAAAATATAAATTTAAAAAAACAGGATAAAAATAGATGGATCATTAACAGAATCTGTTTGGGTAGAGTTTCTAAAAGGTCAAGAAAAACTGATTGTAGGTGTAATATACCGACCTCCAGGCTTGGATCACATGGGGGGAACTTCTTTGGGACGAAATTGTTAGGGCTTCTAGACACAATAACGTAGTGATAGTAGGGGATTTTAACTTTAGTCAAATTGACTGGACTTTGACCGGTAATCTGGAGTCCAGTGACTTTATGGAAGTAGTTCGGGACTGTTTTCTGAAGCAGTGTGTGACGGAGCCTACAGAGGTAATAATTTGCTCGCCCTAGTCTTGTCAAATAAAGAAACCCTTGTAAAAATCGGGAGATCACTAAAGAGCTTGGCGCAAGTGATCAAAAACCCTTTACTTTTAATATTACCTGGGAGTACGAGAATAGGGATAATACGGTAAAAGTTCCTGATTTTCGTTCTGCCGACTATACTGGTTTAGAGAACACCTGTCTAATCTCGACTGGGGGAATCTAGTAACGATTACGATGGGATCTGCGTTTATGATTTTTTTTTTAATAATGTACAACGTGCAAGAGTATATTTTTCCCCCAAAAAATTTAGGTCAAATAATAACGATCCCAAATGGATTAACAGGGGGCTAAAAAATCTATTAGGTTAGAAAAGAGGAATTTATAGGCGCATCAAAAAAGGAGATGTTAACCTTATTGACCAATATGTTCAGTTGAAAAAAAGTAAAAAAAAGGGTTAGAAAGGTAAACGTGACTTGAGATTAAGGTTGCTAATGAATCAAAGACTAATCCAAAGGGTTCTTTCAAGTGTATAGGGCGAAGGTGAGGGAAAAGGTGGACCTCAAAATTGGGGAAAGGACAGCTGGGGTAACGAACTGCTCTATTTAATGACTATTTTTGTCAGTCTTTAAAAAGAAGACGTAAATGAGATTCCAGAAATTAACAATTATTCAGTTCCCGAAGAATTCAAGTTAACTAATATTACGTCACGGGACATGGTTTTTAAACAGATAGATAAACTGAAGCAAAATAAGTCCCGGGACCCGACGAGTTGTTTTCCAGGGTCTTAAAGAATGCAAGATGGAACGTCAGCCATTAACGAATGTGTTTTAAAACGTCCATCCTAACTGGTATTGTGCCAGAGATGTGGGAAAATAGCTAATGTAGTTCCTATATTCAAATCAGGGGGTAAGTCAATTCCATCAAATTACCGTCCCAAAAAGCCTCACATCTATAGTAGGCAAATTATTAGAATCAATTATAGCTGATATTATTAAAATCACCGAAGAACATAATTTGATTAATGAATCTCAGCATGGGGTTTAGAGAGGTCGTTCTGCCTAACAAATTTACTGACGTTTTCAATAAAACATTTGAGGCAGTAGACAGGGTAAAGAATATGATATAGTTTACTTGGATTTCAGTAAGGCCTTTGATAAAACCCACAAAGACTTTGAAAGGTGGCAGCTCAGGGATGGGGGTAAAGTTTTAGCATGGATAGAGGCATGGCTTACCAATAGAAAGCAGAGGTTTCCATTAATGGGGTCAAATCTGAATGGGGATTAGTCACTAGTGGCGTTCCACAAGGATATTTTTTGGGCCCATTGTTGTTCATAATTTACATAAATGACCTTGATGAAGGAATTGCAAGGGCATGGTAAATTTGCTGATGATACAAAAATAGGCCAAAAATTTATTCTGAAGGGCACCAGTGAACTAGGAGGATTTGGACAAAATTTAAAGTCTTTGGGCTGAAAAGGGGAGATGAAGTTCAATGTGGGCAAGTGAAGGACGTCCTTGGAATAAAATATCCCCGAATTTATAAACTAGGGGAAGTAGAGCTTGATCTGAATGGAAAAAAACTTGGGGGGCATGGTAAGCAGGAATCAAAGCCAAGACAACAGTGCCTAAGTGTGCCCCAAAAAGGCTAACAGATTACTAGGATTTATTTCAAGAAATATAAGCAACAGAAGTCCAAAAGTTATTTTTCAGCTCTATACATCACTATGAGACCTCATTTGGATTATGCAGCTAGTTTTGGTCTCCTTACTACAGGATGGAAAAGATTCATTGGAGAACATACAAAAAAGAATGACTAAAATGATTTACAGTATAAAAATCTCCGTATGAAGATAGACTTAGAGCGTTGAATCTCCACCCCTGGAGGGCGTAGAATGGGGGAGATATCATCGGGTGTACAAGTGGATGATGGGGATAAACAAGGGATATTATAAAATACTGAGGATATCGAACCGAAGAACCAGAAATAACATTTAAATTTGGGTAAATTTAGATTTAGAAAAGGGAAAAGGAAGTACTGGTTTTCAAACAGATTTTGATGCTGGAAAAATCTTCCCAGTACTGTGATAGAGGCTAGGACCTTGGGTGGCTTTAAAAAAGATTGGACAAAATATGAGTGGGAGGGGCTGGGTTTGATTGGTGTCGTGAGTACGGGAGTAAATTCTTAGGTAGGGGGGTTTTGATATGGACCTGCCTTGTATGGGCCAGTAGGCCTTCTGCAGTGTTCCTCCATTCTTATGTTCTTATAACCCTACAGCTGGAGCTTTTGGTCATCTGACCGAGGCCTTCCGCCCCCCCCTCCACCCCTTTAAAAATTCAGGTTATAATTATAAAAATTTTTATAGATACTTTTTCAGTGGACCCCCAGTTTTTTTTATAATGTATGTTAACGACAAGAGATATATTCCCCTTTTTGGGCAGCTGCAGTTGCCATTAAAAAATGAAATTATAGGGGTTTAATCCGGAAAATAAAATTATGGGGGATTTACTTCTGAAAATGTATGAGAAAAAAGGGAAATTTTTAAAAAGGGAGGACAAGAACATGAAAAAAAAGAAAAACTATGAAAGAGGACATGAAAAATGAGGAAACAAAAAAAAATAATTAAAGCTGTCAGGAGAGAGAGGAAAAAAACGTGAAGTGATAGAGTAGAGGAAGAAATGGGAACTATGAGGAAAACGACAAAAACGTGAAAAATGAGGAGGGGAAATCAAAAAGAACGATGAGGAGAGAGAACAAGAACTTGCAAATGGGGGAGACAGGGGGAACCATTAAGAAACGGGAGCACAGAAGTCAAGAAACAACAGTGATAAGATGACTGTTAAAATTTTTATCTGTGTTAGGGACGATTAATTAATTCACTTTCTAACTACAAATTTTAATACGGGCCCAGGAGGCCGTCCAAACAATTTGGACATCCCCTTTCCCTTTTTTCCTCTGAACAAACATAATTGTTCCTTTCCCTGGTGTTGTATGCCCCTTTACTTTTTTGGGAACTTAATAAAGAAGAAGAAAAAAGAGCCCTTTTTATCTCTCTCTCTCTCCCTCTCTCTCTCTCTCTCTTTCTCTCCCCCCCCCCCCCCCCCACTCTCTTAGTAAATAATCTCCCCCTCGTACCACTGCCTGATTTGCTCATCACAGGTGTCCGTTGGGCAGTTCTGATCACCAACAGCCTTTCAAAGCCCAAGTTAAGAGCACGGAGGATGAACTCTACCTGATGTTGAATGATCCTTAAGGGTTTAGTGCCTCACGTATAACATTTACACTTCAAGTTCTCTAATTAATTTCTCACTTCGAAAGTTATCAGAAATACAAATTTTTTTTTTTAATTTTTGATTAAAAAAGATCCCCGCTTTTTTTAATATTGACTGAGAAATTTTGAAAATTCAGGGAATTTCCCAAGACGGAAAAAGCGGGATCAAACAGCGTATTGTCAACAATGGCCGAAAAGAAACATGATGAAGAATAATGTTTTTATCGTGACAACGTTTCGCTCTGTCATTTGCCAGAAGCAATACCCCACAATTAAAGCTGGTTCTGCGCCCTTTTGCCCCTTTTTGCGCGGTAGGGGCCCTTGAAGAACACCTTCGCTTCTTCGGGGGTTCCCCTAAGATACTTTGACATCCCCGTCAGATCGTGGCCTATGACGGTGCAGGGACGCGTTTTTCCCCTTTCCCCGGGGAAAGACAACACGACTGGTTACTGTGCCGACTTCTTCAAGCCCCCACCTTCTCCTTCTCAACCTCATTTTCCCCCCACCACCTCCTCCTCCCCAAACATCTTCCCCCCCAATCCTTCTCCGTCCTCAGCCACAGATCTGGCCAACTCTGCATGTTATTTAAACCACATAATTATCGGTCTGAAATTGCGATTAACGTCTTTCATAAAAGCAAACGGCTGTTCTACCTATATCCTTCAACCTCATGAATCCGTCAACCCCATCAATCCTTCAACTCTCATGCAACCTTCAACTACCGCGTTATAATCTTCTTCAGCAGACTTTAAAGGGGTTGAGTTACATGCAAGTGACGGAAATGACGGGGGTTGGATACCACGGTACATGAACGTCATACCGTGGGCCACATGTAAATGATTTTCATACCCGACCAGACGACGAGTGCAGGCAAAATCTGAGGATCCCAAAGGGAAACCCGAGTGATAATACTCATCTTTGGGGGGAAATTTAAATTGTCCACGATATGGAGAACTTCCAGTGGCTGTAGGTACACTCGCATCCAATGAACCAAATTGTGGTTTTTTAAAAGCACAAAATAATGCCCTGAGAGGGAGAAGGCCCGAAGTGGGCCACCAACCAACCTTCAGCCCACCCATACGGGTAATATGCGAAAAGTAGCGTGCATGTTTTAAATAAGCCGAGGATTCATCACTGATGGTGGCGAAGAAAGACAGAGTTGTGGATGGATGATGATTGATACCCCCTCGAGGATCTGCTTTTGGCACTCTTCATCTCTTTGGTCCATTTGTGAAGACGATGTAAAAAAGCTTATATTGAGGGCAATGCACGCCCTGGTAGAGGGAGCCCACACACAGTGTGGGGGAGTCTGACTGGGACGGTGATCGCCCCCCAAAAACACAACTTGGTGACATCTACACACAAAATAAATTATAAATACACACACACACAGATGAGCTGGCTCACTTCTCCCTACTAGGTGAGACACACACACACACACACAGGTGGATGGGGACAGGATGTTTCAGAGAGGGGACACACATCGGGGGGTCACAACTGGAAGTTGAAAACCAAGTGAGTCATGGGGATGTTAGGAAGTATTTCTTCGTCTAGAGTTGTCAGGAAGTGGAACAATCTGGAGAGTCATGTTTTGGGAGGGGATCCATACATGCAAGTAGAGATACGATAAATATAGAGCGGGGGGCGGGGCCTAGTGCGACCAGCGAACGGTCCAGAAGCTGTGGATCGACGCTTAAAGTACAAGGGTGTTTTCTGCCGAATAAGTAGGTTAGGTAAAGGGTTTGTCAGGACACCGGGGGTTTCTTTACGCGGGGCATAGTCAGATGAACCCGCCGTTGGAGCTTCGGTCATCTGACCGAGGTTCCGCTCTTACCGGTTCAAAGAAGTGAAATTTTCCGCTATAAATCGGAAAATCAGTCTGAACAAAAAATAGAAAGAAAAAAACAGCACCAATTTTTAAATATTATTACATAAATGAAACTGTTCTGTCATTCATCACCGAATTTAGCTAAATAACAATTACATTAGGGTTTAAATTGGTTGGTGGGTTTTAGGTTAGGCTTGGAAAAATAAACAAAATTTCTTATTGCTAATGAAAATACACAACTTTCTGTAAAAAATGTTTTTGGGAAAGCTCAATTTGAAAGGGAGTTGAGCGCTTCAGCTTATTAAGCAACCCAGTTGAATATAAACTGAAATGGCTTGAAGGGAAAAACCTTCAAATAACACAAATGATAACGCCCCCAAACAAGGAGTTCAATTTTTTTACGCTCCATCACGACGATCGACCACCATTAAACATCTTTTTTTTCAAAACACTCAGGTGGTTTTAAACCTGGGGGGGACGTAGCGGGATAATTTACACTGCTGTCTCGAGGCTACGCAATTAACAAATGGAATCCATACCTCCTTCGGTCTCTAAAAAAAAGCTTCATATTCCAGATGATTTTCCGCTCGTGCATACATTTTAAATATATATATATATATATATATATATATATATATATATATATATATATATATATATAAAAACCCAAGGGGTTTTCCCCAGTTAATATTATGATCATGAATATGGAAAACTGTTAACTTTCTTGTTCATAAAATCCTTTTCCCTTTTTTTATTATGGTTTAAGTTCTGCATGTCTGTTTATGCATGGCCACAGAATTTCCCAAAAAAATTGCAAGGGTAAAATATAAAATACCGACAATATGGATGAAATTTCATGAGCGCATTCACATTGGGCATGTTTTTTTTTAGCATTTGTTCTGGAACCCTGGTCACTCATTTTTGGGTGACCAGGATCCCAGGACCGAAACGTATCCCAAAAAGATGCTTAAGAGTGGCTGGTTTTTCGAAACTGTTGCCAATTATCTGTTCGGGGGGAAAGGGGAACACAAAAAAACTTGTAGAGTAGAAAAACTGTCGCTCAAGGAGACGATAATTCTCCCGATGGGCGAAACGTTGTCAAATTAAAGCCTTCGCTCTAAATATCACTGTTCTTGCTACAGTCAGCCTCTTTTAAAACCCTTTATATAACGTGATTTTTGGGGGTAAATGCCACTGAAAAAGTTCTTTGTAAATTAAATACCGTGTACTTTAAGGCCCCTCCACCCCTATTCAATGGTCTTCAATTTAAAAAAAAAAAAAAAAATCCCCTTTCCAAGATCCCCATAAGACACTGACTGTAATCACCTATTTCTTGTTGCAAGGGAAATTTTTTTTTTATCTTCTTACACAAGTAAGGAAAAACAGTTTATCAGGTGTCCATTGAGTTGCTTTCAAATTTCCTCATTCATTAAAAAGATGACAATTATGGCTTTTGTTTGACCTTACTGTATATATATAAAAACAAGGGGGTTTTAAAACACGAAACCTATTTTCGATCAGCAAGAATACAATCCATTTAAAAAAATTAAAGTAGCCTTTTGTGTATATATAATGAGGGCATACACCTCTCGGCTATAAACTTGCGTTAGAATATTTTCTTGTCTAAATGCTTTAGACTACGTAGACGGGGAAAAGGATAATTAGGCCTTTTTGAGCAGCAAAAGATGAGTAGGCTTACCTGGGGAAAGAAAAAAAAGGTGGCCTACTTGTAAAATTTAAAAAGATAAGACCTATTTGTGAAATTAAAAGATAAAAGACCTTTTGTAAAATTTAAAAAGATAAAATCCTTTTTGGAAATTTAAAAAGAAAAAAAGACCTATTTGTGAAATTAAAAGATAAATAGGCCTAAAACGAAACAAAACGATGAAAGATCTAGAGACAATCCCAGACTGTATTCTGTGTAATATAGTTATGATGACTAAAAAAGTGTAAATAAAATTGAGGTATTTACGATTTATGTTGATACTATAAACATGTTTAACAAAGGGAGGAATGGTAGAGTTATGAAATGAGATTAGAATGGAGAATGTGCCATAAACGCTGCATTTTTTTTCAGTAAATTATTACATGATAAATACCATGGAGGAGAGGGCGAACAAAGCTATGGTCTATAACTTTGAATGACAGTTTCTCTCCCGTGTCTGTCAATAAACAGTTTCTCTCTCCTTGTCTGTGTTTTCTCTCTTTTTTACGCAGATAAATTTTACCAGTGAGCCCTCTGTGTGCCTCGCTCACTGAAAAACCCAGCCCTATCGAAGGTAGTGGTGGCACCACCGGGGATCCACCACAACGTCGATTAACACCCGGGTACCTTTTTCTGCTAGGTAAACAGGGGCACCAGGTGAAGGAAACATCCCAATGTTTCCACCCGTGCCGGGATCAAACTACAGACACTCACTATGTAAGGTGAGTGCTTAAACCCACCACACATACACAAACACGCACGCACACACACACACACACACACACACACACACAAAAAACACACACACACACTGTACCTCACGTCTCAATGATTACTTAGGCATTTAACTCGTCATTAAAGAATTAAGGAGACTCTAAGGTCATGAGAATAACTCTAAGAAATGTGTCGTTAAGAATATTTTTCCCCCAAGAGCAACTAACGAGACATTTATTACGGCTACGTTTCCCTCTTGAGCTTTATCAAGCCAATGTCTTATTGGTTGATCTTGTGAAAGTTTTGCCTAACATCGATAATTTCACCAAGACTTGAGCATGTTTTCCCGTTGCTGGATGGAGGTTGGGTCGGGAGGTCTGTCTCACGAGACGCTATTAATGGTTCTGGATTCCCTTTTACATGCTTATAGTTTTTTTAAATGTAATTTGATCAGTGTGGTTTATTTACCCGATATTTTTCTCAAAATTTTTGCGTTATATTTATATGTATGTGTATTTGTCTTGAGGAATTTACAATTTTGTTTTTTTTTTATGCATTTCGTAATAATTAATCGGTTTGTTTTGTGTGCTGCTTCATTTATGAGCATAGATTACGATTTATACTTCCAAAAAAACCATATCTGTTTATCAGGACGTATACACAGGTGGATTTTATATGCATTGAGAGTTTACTCAAATTCCCATTTTAGGTATTCAGGTTTTCTTGACTAGAGGTGAACGTTTACATGCATCCGATATCGAAGGCTTCAAACCCAATTTCCAATTAGCCGGATGACCAGGACATGGGAAAAGGTTTTGGGGGGGCATGTTGGAAAAACGGAAGTGATGCTGAAGGCCAGGACCCCAGGGAGGGTAAAGTGAGACATTCTGGGGCTTGAAGATGTCTGCCATACAAAGACAAATAATCAGGTGAAAATAAGGTGGAGAAACTCAAGAATGTTAGAGTTTATGAACCACACAGGTGACACACAGGGTATCGCACAAGGTGTCCATAAAGTTTACACGGTGACAAAAGGTGCAAGGGTATACAAAGGTGTCACACAATTTTCACAAAAGTTCACAAAAAATGTATAATGCTGATTTATAATAAAATTGACACATGTGCTCCCCTTAGAAAGCTTCGAAAGGAAGCCCTTAAGGGCTTCGTCAGCCCCACTGGCCTGGGGACACAGACGGAATACGAAGATGGAATGCGTAACAAACAGATAAAAAATAAAGGTCGCAGACCACAGACTCCCACTGTCAGCCAGGGTCAGTATCACCGTAAATGGAACCCTTTTTTGAACACAGTGACAGAAATATCTCACAGGATATTAAGGGAAATTCAGCCTAGGGAAAAGGTGCCCGCCCCTCTGGGGGTCCCTTCCCCCGGGGCACCCTCGGGAACCTCAGTGGATGACCTGGTTGTTGAAAATTGGAAAAATATGTCATGTAAATGTTTTTGAAACCTGAAATGTTGAATAATAAAACACTTATACCTGGGGGGTTTTTCCGGGGGGGTCCGCCCCACCATGACCAGGCCTTCAACATTTGGGAATCTTTACTGAGGAAACTTTCGCCAGTCAGTGGCTTCTTTAGTCCAATACAGAGAAGAACGGAGGACGATGAGGTGAATTTGAGGGAATCAGTCCCCCAGCCTGGAGTCGATGTGTTCAGTACATCAAGATGTACTAAATGTTGCACAAGTCTCTCGTTCTTCAACAAAAAACAATATAAGTTTTCACCCCATTCTGCAACGTTCCTTTGTTTTGGTCTTGATGAGTAAGACACATGCGCAAGACACATTCGACACATGTGAAAAAACATGTGCAAGAAAAATGCGCAAAAATGTGAAACACATGCGCAAGAAAAAGGGGAAAACACATGTGCAAGAACATGCAAGACACATGAGCAAGACACATTGGAAGACACATGGGAAGACACATGCGCAAGACACATGGGGAAGACACATGTGCAAGACACATACGCAAGACACATGTGCAAGACACATACCCAAAAACACATGAGAAAAACACATGTGCAAGAAAATACCAAAAACACATACGCAAGACACATGAGCAAGACACATGTGCAAGACACATGAGCAAGACACAACGCAAGACACATGCAAAAAACACATCCCAAGAAAATGCGCAAGAAAATGGGCAAGAAAATGCGCAAGCCAAAACGCAAGACACATGCAAGCACGCGCTACCGAATATCCTTTATTTCCAAAGCTTTTCCCGGGGGTTTCTTCAGTCGAATAAAGGCGATTTTAATATTGGACAGTGGAAGAAGTGCAGAGTAAATTTTTGGGTTGTTGAGTCCTTTCTTTGTAAAAAGGCCCCCACTCCTGGAGATAAACCAAAGATGAATCACATTTCCTCAGTGTTGTGAAAAGCCCCCAGTCGACCTCGTCAATTTCATGGCCAACTGTATCATTTTCCAGGTGTTTCCTCCCCGATAACATGTTATAAATCTTAAAATTTGCTAGAGGACGATATGGGGAAAATTTAACTCGTAGAACTGATCAAGGATGACTTGATAAATCTCAAACGAATTTTTTCCCCAAAAAAACTCTCAGGTAAGGACCCCCCAGGGATGAGTGGGAAGGGGGTAGGACGCTAGGGGGAGAAAAGGTTGGACCCCCCAGGGGTGGTGGGTAGGAGCAGACGGGGGAGAAGAGGTTAGGGCCCTCCCGGGATGAGTGGGAAGTGGGGTAGGGCAGACTAGCGGGGGGAAGAGGGTTTGGACCCCCCAAAAGGGTGGGTGGGGCAGACTAGCAGGGGGAAGGGTTAGGACCCTCCAGGGATGAGTGGGGAAATGGGGGGTTTGGGGCAGACAGCGGGGGGGAAGGGTTAGGACCCTCAGGAAGTGGGAAGTGGGGGGAGGAGCAGACTGCGGGGGGAAGAGGGTTTGGACCCCCCAGGGTTGAGTGGGAAGTGGGGATAGGAGCAGACTAGCGGGGAGAAGAGGTTAGGGCATTAGATAAAAGAAAAAAAGCGGGGCCACCCCGGAAAATCATTTTGTGGCACTAGCAATGTGTTCTGTTCCTAGCAGTTCTACCAGGCCAGGATCGGTAGACAAGACCAAACAGGCGCGGTAGAAAAAAACAACAGTACACAACGGGATATGACAGTGTTTTACGGCTCTGAGCCACAAATCCCGGGGGATGTTTTTATAGAGACAACATAAGAACATAAGAACATAAGAAAGGAGGAACACTGCACAGGCCTGTTGGCCCATACTGGGCAAGTCCTTCACAATCCGCCCCCTAACAAAATTTTTGCCAAACCCCAAATTTTCAATGCTACCCAAAAATAAACTTTGAAATTCTACCCACTCATGCCGAGTCCCACTCAAATCCAACCCCCCTCACTCATGAATTTATCCAACCTAAATTTGAAAAAACCCGGTCCCAGCTTCAATAACCCTATAGGCGAAATGTTCCACTCATCAACTCCCCTTTTTCCCAAAACCCAAAACTTTCCTTTTCCTTTCTAAATCTAAACTTATCTAACTTGAATCCATTATTGGGGTTCTCTCTTGGAGATATCCCCAAACCTTATTTATATCCCCTTTTTTAATACCCATTTCCACTTGTATCCTCGTATGTCTCCCCCCATTCTACGTCTTACAAGTGAATGTAATTTTAGGGTCTTCAATCTTTCTTCGTAAGGAAGATTTCTAATGCTATGTATTAATTTATATTCAGCAAAGTTTTCTAACGAATTTATGTCCCTTCTGTAATATGGAGACCAAACTGAGCTGCGTAATCTAGAAGCAAAAAACCAGGATGTCTTTAAGGTCAACCCTGCAATGGGCAGGAAGTCGCTATCCCAATAAAACGCCGCACATTTGGGGTCTTTTTTTTTACGCACAGTAGGAATACACCTTTCGAATATTTTCATATTAAGACTTCATGGTGAGGTCTCAGCCCCCTTGCTCGCAAATTACCTTTCTGACCAACATCAACATTATTCGGGGATCCTTTTCTTGCACGGGTGACAGGTGGTCACGACTCTTCTTCAGGCAGCAAGTTATGAGAGGTGTGAGGCAGTCATTGGGAGGCAGCCTTTGAAACCTGTAATCGAGGCTGTTTATACGGGCTGTTACAGACGGGGCGGGGGGATAAAGGGCTTCGATTCTAGCTGAAGGTGGGGTTGTGACTCGCCTTTTTGTGACTGTGGTCGAGCCCCAGTTCTTTTTGTGTGTGTGTGTTTTTTCGCCGAGTTGTGTTTGCGGGTGAGACTCAGCCCTTATAAGTTATACAATAAAATATTTTTCCATGGCTTAAATTGCCTTTAAATGATGGCACGAGGGCTCACACAGTGTGGAGATAGACTGAAAAGTAACCAGTGAGGGGAACCTAACACCAGCTCACCTCCTTACATGGATACTCACTCTGGTTTTTGCTCGTTGACTGACACTTAGCTCATTGTACGTCTAAGTGCAAACCTGTTTGTCCAGGAACCTGTTGCTGGATCTCCCAGAAACTTGATGCTGGATCTCCCCGAACTCTGATGCTGGATCTCCCAGAAGCTCTGATGCTGGATCTCCCAGAAGCTCTGATGCTGGGTCTCCCAGAAGCTCTGATGTGGATCTCCCGGTTTTGCTGGATCTCCCCGAACTCTGATGCTGGATCTCCCAGAACCCCTGCTGGATCTCCAAGCCTGATGCTGGATCTCCCAGAAGCTCTGATGCTGGGTCTCCCAGAAGCTCTGTTGCTGGGTCTCCCAAGCTCTGATGCTGGATCTCCCAGGCTCTGTTGCTGGGCTCCCCGAAGCCTGTGCTGGATCTCCCAAAACTCTGATGCTGGATCTCCCAAAACTCTGATGCTGGATCTCCCAAAACTCTGATGCTGGATCTCCCAGAAGCTCGTGCTGGATCTCCCAGAAGCTCTGTTTCTGGATCTCCCAGAAGCTCTGAGGGGATCTCCCAAAGCTCTGTTGCGGGATCTCCCAGAAGCTCTGATGGGGATCTCCCAGAAGCTCTGATGCTGGATCCCCCAAATTGAGCTGGATTAGAAGCCTGATGCTGGATCCCCCAAAACTCTGATGCTGGATCTCCCAGAAGCTCTGATGCTGAGAACCCAACCAGCTTGAAATTAACAAACCGTGTGTGGTAGTGTGGTAGAACGACCTGTTTTGAACTTACGTTCGAATATTTTGTTGAAAAGTGAAACTTAGTCTGTAACTTAGGGGGGGAAATATGACACGTGAATAACTTAGGGGGCATTGAATAAATTTTGGTCCTGAGACTTTGGTTACGAAAAAAAAACTATATATTTGAAGTGATCAAGGTTCCTGCACCTAAATGTCTTCAATAAAAATGTCCCGTGAACGAATTTGTGTTCTTTTCCTCTCTAAGTTGTTAGCATTACCACTTTCAAATTTATCCATCTTTCTACCATGCGAAGACTGAGGGGCTGATAACCCCAAACTCCTCCCCAAATTTCCCCCTTTTTCTGCACTGGACTGGAAAAACCGCTGGCTGACGAAACGTTTCAGAGTAAAAAAACCCAAATGTCGCACAAGTGGGCATTAATCCCCTTTTTTTCCGTGCATGTTGACAACTTTACCTGTGTGAGGTGTACCGTGACAATTTAATTGCCAGTCAATGACCAATTGCAAGGGTTTTAGGTCCTCCTGCAATGAGGGGGGTGATGACTGAAGTAAATTTCCATTCTAATATTCAGGGGAAAGGGCTGCCCCGTAGGGGTCACACAGCGCTGTGCCTGAAGAAGGGGGGAAGGTAGCTTCGTTTAACTGGATAAAGGCCCCTTTGTCAGCAAAAGGTCACTGTTGCAGAGCTGTTTAGGAAGAGATAATGAGCTGCAGAACCCTACAAGAAGAATGGACAAAGTTCTTAACCCCAAGGGATTGGAACCATTTCCCCCCTTCAGCAGATCAAACCTGATTGCCCCCCATTCCCCACCAGCTTTATGATCTCTCCCGGTATAGCGATCCCATATAATAATAATAATAATAATAATAATAATAATAATAATAAAAATGGGTGGAGTAATTTGTAACTAAATCGGAATTTTGAGGGAAACTTTAAACGACGTTTGGTCCCATCTCGTACTACTGTCAGGTCACAAATTAGAAAGAAAATGAGGAGAAACCCATAATGGGGTCCCCCGAGGAAAACCCCGATGGGTTCGGTGAGGGGGGGAAGGGGGGAAGAAAGCCAGTAAAGAGGCCGGGAGAAAGCCAGGAGAAATGTCAAGCAAGAATAGAAATACCATTGACAACTTTTGCTTCATCGGAAGAAACGAAAGTCGCAGCAGCTTCTGGGGGTCACCGCCCCTGCGACCCGGTCCCCGACCAAACCTTCCTATTGAACGTCATATGAGAGAGACTGGCTTACACGCAGGCTGACAAACACCACAGCCCGGTTAATCAGAATTCTGGGAAATAGTCATGCTCCCTTTTTAAGATGTCTTTACAGGAAGACCTTTTTAAGGGAAAAAATAAAAATTTAAAAGAGCATAGTACATCTCCTTCTCACACTTATAAGACACATGTACAGCACTTGGGTCTCTTTTTGCCCAAACGTTTCCCTGCACAACAGGCTTTTTTTAGGCAATGCAACACGGAAGACAGTAGACGTAGTAGTTCTGGGTGGTCAGTCCCCCTGTATTATACCATCAGTAATATAATATCCTGGTCCAAATTAGGCGGTACTACTCACTACTAACCCCTGTTATGAATGTTCATGCCGAAACTATTTTAAAATATCCCAAAAAACTCACTTAAGTGACGCTACTTAGTGTTTATCACATCTACAACTCTATTGCCAAACTAGTGCTCTTCTATATCCCCTCTAAACTAAATTTTTCCGAACTGAATCCGTTGCTAGTCCTGCCCTTTTTGGGTTTTAATTATGTATGATGGGGGGCAATTTCAGTGAACTCCTATTCAAAGAAGTGGATTTTTAGAGCTTTACTCAAATCGCTTTTCCCGATCGCTCAATAAGAAACCCACCTTTCGTGTTCTAGCAATATCGGCACATCCTTCAAAAATTCCCATCTCCCAACCTCCCACCCCCGGCTGGGGGGTGGTAGGTTGGTTGTTGTGGACCACTGCTGAAACCTAAGTCTTCCGCCGCTGGTTGGGGAAAACAGAGTTACCGACCAAGCTGACAAAACGTCTGCTAAACATAGTTAATCATAGTTCCAAGATTTTATTCAACTCTCGGGGTTTAACAACTGAGCTTTTTCAAGTTCGGTAGCAAATACTCAATATTTGCGCCTCAGTCGTAGCCTTCGTTGGGATAGGGGCCATTGACAGCTTACACTGTATTGACCCCCCAAACCCTTTAAACTTTTGTTTGCCCTTAAGTTATTCAGACTCTTTAAACCCCGAGTCTCAGATATAAAAAAAACTCTGTTCTGGCCGCTGTCAATTGACTCATTTTAAACCATCGTGTAAATCAATGCAACGGAAAACAAGCTTACCTGGGATCATGTGTTAGATAAGTCATCAGGCTCTGTGGATCCCAAAGAGACCTGCACAAGGGATGGTTGATCTGACAAAAGACCTGTATTGTGGTTATGAGAAAGTGATCTGCAGAAAGGGATAAGCTCTTGGTGAATTTGAAAAGGGGACCTTCACAAGGCATCGGTCCTGATGGGTCTTAGACCAGGTCTTTTTGTATATTACCGGCTTAAAAGGTATACAAGTGTATTCTCTCGTGACTTTCACAAGTCGTACGCTGTTGTGGGTCGGAAAAGATGCTTACGAAACCCCTTCCCAACACAGAGTAAAATTCTCGAAACTATAATCCACACCCGGAGAGATTGTCTCCCTTTACCACAAGCGGACAAACCCCTAGTGTTTTTTCATTTATGTAACGAGGACTATCACTGACCTGGATAATGAATCTTGCTCCGATATTCTCACATTTTCCAAAGGTAGAAATTTTCGTAGACGAAAAAGGCCTAGAAATCTTTATTTCAAAGATCATTTCAACACTTCAAGTTGGTTGATAAAGCCCTGAATGGCGAAACGAATTCAGAATGAAGATACCAAGGCGTTACGCTGGTGTCATTTTATCAGCTTGTCATTGTAACATACTATTAATATAACGAATTTTTGGTAGGTTTTCAATACATGTCCGGGTTTATTATGTTGGTAAAGGACACAAGTGCAACTTTGCCTTGTGTCCTTTATCTAAAATATTGTCGGAATTTTTACCAACATTAAAACATTAATAGCTGAAGGTTGTATTTCTTAGATAAATGAGATCGGGAGGGAAATGTATGCGTGAAAGTGCGTCAGTGTATGTGTGTACGTTGAAGTGTGTATTTGTGATTCTGTGTGCGTTTGAAGAATTTGTACTTTGTCGATATGCAAAAGATTTTTTTAAAAAAAATTGCTGCTTGTTAAAAATAATTTTGTCTTTGATTTGAGATTGAGAACCCTTGCAGGTGACTAAAATAATTAAGTAATTTGTCTAGAGTGTGGCTGAAAGGGTGGAAGTGAATGTATATTGTGTTTAATGATAATTATGTATTAAATCATTGTGAACAAGAGAATGCAACAGAGAACGAGGCAATATGAAATTTTTTTTTTCCCCTGAGCCTACCTTTGATTTTCAGATGAAACTTAAGCACGTTGATAGGCCTTTGAAATACTGAATTTTTTGCTTCCCGCTGCTGGTGACAAATACATCCAACATCAATTGCATTAATCTCTGCAAGGTGTGTCTGCAAGGTGAGCAGCTGCCTCACCATGGCCTTCGGGGACTCGGGGAAACAAATAGTGGGGTAACGCTGCACCTGAGGCAAGGCTTTAGCTTCAGAGAAGCACAACGTTCACCAGTGGACACCGCGAGCACAGCAGGCCCTTCTCTCCTCCTCTAGCTGACCCATACACACACACAGCTGCAGAGAGTCATCTTCCTTGTAGAACAAAAGTTTTCTAACAGACAGCTAAAGGAAGGCATCCACTCTTCCTGAGCAAAACACCACATCATTTAGAAGTAGAAGCTGCAGTTTCTTACACACCTCGAGACCTTTTAGCCAACCATTTACCATCTCTGAAGAAAAGATTCACTTCCAGAGTAGGCTTTTGTTGAGAGAAAGTTAGATGTGTTTAGATATTCATCAAGTCATACGGAAAATACAAAATTTACACGTGTATCCTGAATGACTTGGTAGAGATCTTTACATTTCAAAACGATGTCCCAATAAAGCCTTTTTTAAAAATGTTCTTTCTCAATATTGTCGGCGGCACACTCTTTAGTTCAATCTGCCATAAAAAAGTAAAAGAACATAAAAAGGGAAACACTGCAGCAGACCTACTTCCCCTACTGGGCACGTCCTTTCAAACCCAAACCCACTAACAAAAATAATTGCCCAACCCTTTTTTTAACCCACCAAAGGAATAAACTTTTTAACCCTGTTAACAATGTCAAGTCCCCTTGAATCGAATCCCCCTCATGTATTTATCTAACCTGGTCCTGCTTTCCAAAAACAAACACAAAAACCCCCTTCCCTCTCACTCACATTAAACAATCTACGCTACACTGCACGTCCTGTAGCTGCCACCAAGAGACGAAATAAATCAACATAAAGGACCCCTAGTATGGGCCAACAGGCCCTTTGCAGTGTTCCCCCTTTTCATGTTCTAATATACAAGTACTTTCGAGGTGAAAAACTCTCACCAGCTCCAGAGCCGGGGGGCCTGGCCGAGCCCCCGGCTCTGGAGCAGCGCCATCGCTGGGCGCCAAGTTTGTTTGGTCTGGCTTGGGGGCTTTTACAAGGTTCGTATAATGTCGAAAATATTCCTGTTTTAAAAAAGTTTCTCCTATAAAAACATCTGTTACCTGTCTCTTTCCTCTATTTCTCACACCTTTTCCACCCCCTAACGAAAAAAATGCAATCTAGTTTCGGGTTCCTTCCACTCTCTAACCTTTTTCCCCTTTTTCTCCCCTCTCTCTCCTTCATCCATCCTATTTTTACAGCTTGTCTACCTTCCATTTCTCTCTCCTCATCTTTCCTTCTCTACCCCTATCCACTGAAAACTGAGAATAGAGAGAAAGAAAAAGAGAATAAGGAACAGAGAATAGTAAAAAGAGAAAAAGGGAACAGAGAATAGAAAAAAAAGAATAAATGATGAAAAAGAGAACAAAAAACAGTGAAGAAATATAGAATACTATGCACTTTTATTACTGGTGACATTTCACCCGGGTAAAAACAGGGGCGAAATTTTCCCAAAAAAATAAAAAAAAAAAAAAAATCGTTTTCTAACTGGTATTTGGAGTCATTTTTATATGCAAGCAAAAAATGTGGTCTCAGATGGAATCATGGGACTCGATACGGCGTAAGCTGTCAGTGGGCCCCTTTAAAACCCCCAACATGAGGCCTCAGATACGGTTTTGCTGTCAAGCCCTATAAACCACTAACATGAGGCTTCGAAACCGGGGTAAACTGCCAGTGGCCCCATAAACCATCAACATAAAGCTGAAAATGGAATCACGACTAGGGAAGAAGTCATTAATTTTAGCAGGAACCGTCTGTCTTTGGCTGGCCCGTTTCTGATTATTATTATTATTATTATTATTATTATTATTATTATTATTATTATTAGAGTCCCTATGACAAAAATCAGGTCGGGGGAAAAAAAAGGGGAGATGGAAGACAGACAGGTAATTAACGGGGAAAAAAGATATTGGACAGGAATAAAATTATTGGACGGAAATAAAATTTTGGACGGGAATATATATTTACTAGACGGGAATACACGTAAGAGACGTGAATGTATTCTGAAAGACGTTTACTGAACAGAGAGAGAGAAAGGCAGACAAACAAACAATACTACGACAGTACTTGAACGTTCAAAAGTTGTAAACAAAAAGATGAATGAACAGAAATACATCTTTGTTACGATAATAAAATAACATTAAATTTTTTATTACCTCAAAAAAAAAAATAATGTATAAATTCTCACAAAAACCCTTTCGAAAATTCAGCTTGAGATGTCACATTGCAACTTAAAGGGTTTTCTCAAGATCTAAATGACGAACTGAAAATAATGCAAAAGAAAACACACAGATTGTAGACACTAGAGCCGCGGGGGCGTTGACCCCGAAACCCTCTCCAGGTATAGCATTTATGGGGACATTGTTTATCTTTTGTAGTTATTTATCAAGCCATTAAGCTCTAAGTAGAATTTTATAAAATGATCAAAGTCTCTCTCTCTCTCTCTTTTTTTAAATATATATATATATATATATATATATATATATATATATATATATATATATATGGGCCACAATAAAACCATAGCTGCTTTCCGTTCCCTAATTAAATAATTAGCTAGAATATTATTGTATAATACGTAATTATTATTATATCATGCATTATTAAGGAAAATTTCATTACATTTTGGGAAGCGCTAAACCCGAAATGTTAAACCCCCGAAATAAGAGATAATCGGGACTGCCCCGAGTAAGGGTAGAGGGTAGCTACAATTACTTGCATCAAGAGCCTTACCAGCTTCCCAGGTACCCTCCTTGACGGGCAGGAAAAGGGGGAGGGGGAGGGGGGGGGGAAACAAGGCAATATGGCGGTAACAAAATGGCTGCTGCATGAGGGGTGACCTCACCGCAAAAAAGGACTTGGGTGAGTGGTGCTGTAAATGATTATGACCCCCTGGAAGCAACGTCATAGATTTCTCCTCTGTGCTTTTCGGCTATTGGTTGATGCCACGCGACACCTGGGTGTGTGTGTGTGGGATGTAGTACATATGCACATGTATGCACTTCTTGTGTATATATTTTGCTTATACATACATGTAGTGTACGTATGCAATTACTTGTATATTTTCATCAATTATAATTGAGCAAAGAGGGGCAGCACTCACACAACCTCGCCCCAGAAACCCCCTAACCAGAGACTTGCGAAAAATATATATATATTGTCGACTTTTTCAGACAAAACCCACACTCAGGCAGTGAAATTGGCTGTCATGTACCGGGCAGAATATCCCGAGGTGTTGTTTATAAGTCTTGAGGATGGGAGAGTCTAGGAAGGTGTGTTCTCTAAAGAGTGTGTAAAGTGGGTGTCCGAGGCGATGAAATTAATTTTCCCCAGTTCTGACAAGATTGGTACACGAAGAATCTAAAAAAAATATGTTTTTTTTTTTGATAACAAGCGGGGCCGAGACTCGAACCGAGGAACTGCAATGTGGGGGCGGGCTCTGAGACTAGTATAGCATCCTGGCTTCTGCAAGATAAAATGATTTTGTATCAATGATGATGATGATGATGATGACAAGGAGGATGATGAAGATGATGATCATGATAAGGCAGCATCTCTTGCCTCATTCGAAGACGCCTTGTCACCGGATGCTGCAGGCGCTTAGAAACCCTGACACTCCTTCTCCTTCCACACGTGTTCATCTCACCATCAACCCACACCTTCAACACGTGTTCATCTCACCATCAACCCCCAAAGTTACCACTGCCATAAACCCACGCTCCAGGCTACCGTCTTTCGTAAGACAATTGATTGATCGATTCAAAGAATTTCAGCTACTCCCCATCCAAAAATATATATATATATATATATATATATATATATATATATATATATATATATATATATATATATATATATATATATATTGTCCCCGATTATAAACCTGGTCAATTAAAAAGAACTCATCAAAAAAATTAATCTTTCAAAATTTTTCCTTATAGTTTAAAGATATATTTTTTCATTTATGTTAATGTAAGAATTTATAATTTTGTACCAAGAGAAACTTTAAAAACCCTCCCAAACCCTTTATTACAACAAGCGCAATATAAGTTTACCCTAACCCAACAAAATATTTTTGGATACGTTAATAATAAACAAGCACAATGAAATATTTTTTTTCGTTATTTTCAGAATGATTTTAGCGAAACTATTCTCCCAAAATTTTCACTTGTCTTATAGGGAAGGGAGCGTTGCTATTTAAGCCAAAATAGCAAGTTTTACCTAATCGGCACGACATATATATATATATATATATATATATATATATATATATATATATATATATATATATATATAAAAAACGTATATATATATATATATATATATATATATATATATATATATATATATATATATATTTTTGAAAAAAAGATCAAGTAAACAGGTGATATCAAAATATAAGAAAAATTAAAAAAAATTGGGGAAATTTCCAAACCCTTTGTGACACTCATTTTATCAAAGGAAACATGACAAGGGGCTTATATGTTTTGTCATGTTTCCTTTATAGTTCCTTGATAATGTGAGTAGTCACGGGTTTGTTCTATTTAAGGGGGCATTAATATATAAATATATATATATATATATATATATATATATATATATATATATATATATATATATATATATATATAAACACTGATCTCTGGCCGACGGAGACTCAAACCTGAATCTGATCGACAAAACAGAGATTTTTCAAGTAGGAATTCGCAAGAGCATTGAAAAATCTCATTTGTCTTTTGGGGGTGAGATGAAAGCAACCCTCCTGCCTGAAAGCTGGCTGCCTTGGAATAACGTCTAGCAAAGCTGGATGCCAAGGTATTGGACCAGTGTGGTACGGTCGGCAAACCCTGCGTACCTTGTCTAGGGTTTGTAGGTTCGAGTCTCCGTCGGCCCAGAGATCGTTTTGTGAATATTTCGCCTGTTTTGCGAATTCTAGCATATATATATATATATATATATATATATATATATATATATATATATATATATATATATATATATATATATATATATATATATATGACCTAACAAACGTAGCTTATTGTTTAATGAAGGAATTTTTAAATTTACACTTGAATTTACATGAAGGGAGTATTATCCCACCTATTTAGGTACATTAAAACCTCCCAAGAACGGCCCCTATTTACTGCTCAGACGAACAGGGGCAAAGGTGAAAGGTAACCGTGCTCGGTCTCTGCTCAACAATTCGCTCCCTCGACCGTTCCACTTCATTATACCGATATCGATACCGGAAAGTGTTTTCTGTTACCGTGATTTTCCAGCTTTATCGATTCGTGGGTTGGTTAATGGGGGGGGTTGCCTATCGACTACACGAGGATCATTAAAACTGCATGAAACCCTTTTTAAACCCACCAGTAAAGAATTCATTAACCCAAAAAAGAGATTAAAATAAACACTCATTGTATATACTTTTATACATTGTAAAATTTTTGTATATTTGTATATATATTTTCAGTGTATATAAACCTCTCAGTATATATATTTGAGATAAAAAAAATACCACACTGAAAATAGGAAACAAAACCTGAGCGCTTTCATGTGTTTACACACATATGTCACCAGTCTACCTGGGGAGAATTCCAGGGTCAACGCCCCCCCGGCCCCGGGTTTGGGCCAGCCCTGTGTAAGCACATGTGTGGTAATTTTTCATCTTTGCAGTCACGTGTTTCACTGTGTTTTCTTCCCTCTTTAGATTTAAACCCCGGGGGTTTTTGGAAAAATACCGACTTTTTTTAGAAAACAAGTAAGCAAATACTAGGACACATTTATCAGAGAACGTTTCGGGCCCTTTGGGGAAACCCAGGACCGAAACCGGAACCTTTTTTGAAGTGATCAAGGTCCCCAGGCCGAAACGTTTCTGAACCAACGTAGTTGGTCGAAAGACCTTTGGTGGTCCTTTGTGGTACTTAAGGCAGACAGTCTAAAAACGTCACAACCTCACCTGGGGTCTTTCCCCGACGTGTCGGGTTAGTCCCACTTAGCTGTAATACAGAGAGATACTGTAATTAAGACCCCCCTCTGACATACAAAGGCGTGTATTCACCGCTGGGGCGTATACACCAATATACACATTTTAGTGTATAATCAACGCTGTGTTTACTGTTGTCGTTTTAAGTTGGTTTTCTTTTGGGGGGACGTAAAGGTAAGGGTCACACAGCGCCCCGGGAAACAGGTTCGACTTAAGAGGATAGGTCCAGTTCCTTGAATCAAAAAGGCCACCCCTATCAAGGCACTTCCCATGACATTGTATGGGCTAAGTGACAATGCATGGAATAATAATAATTATAATTATATAATTATAATTATTTTCATCATGGAACGCTAACCCGTGAGGGTCAAAAATATACAGAGGAGTGTAGTTCAAATTCCTTGGATCTGAGCCCTTTTCCCGACACCCAGGCACCAACTGTAAGCGTAGTTCTACCGCCAAAAAAAACTAATTTAAGATGACGTTACGCAAAGCTTCTCAAATTCTACGTCAAATCTGTAAGGTTATTTAACGAAAAAATTTTCCGTAAATTAGAGGCCCTGCCGGGATGGTTGGGTATTTACAAAATTGTTAGCACTTCTAGCTACTGAATAAGTTGTTTGTGTCGTTGGCTCTCCATGCATTCCTGTGTTACTTAACTGTGGCGTCTGGCTCTCTGCACGTTTCCCATTTAATTATACATATACATAAAACACACACAAAAATATATATATATGTATATATATATATATATATATATATATGTCATGCCCATTAGGTAAAACTGGTCAATTAAAGAACTCATCTAAAATTATTCCCTTTTTAAAATTTTTCTTATACGTTTAAAGATATTTTTTTTATTTATGTTAATGTAAAATTTATAATTTTTTTACCAAAGAAACTTTGAAAACCTACCTAACCTTATTACAACAAGCGCAATTTAATTTAGCCTAACCCAACTAAATATATTTTAAATACGTTAACATTAATTTAATAATAAACAAACACAATGAAATATATTTTTTTTGTTATGTTCAGAATGAGGCGAAAATTTGCATACACAAATTTTCACTTGTCTTATATGGCAAGAAGAGCGTTTCTATTTAAGCCAAAATCGCAAGTTTTACCTAATCGGCACGAATATATATATATATATATATATATATATATATATATATATATATAATTAAATAGGAAACGTGCAAAAGCCAGACCCACAGTTAAGTAACACAAGAATAAATATATATATTCCGACCACACAAACGATTTTTATATCAATGCACCACGCAGTACCAAACGGAGGTATACTCACCCCAATTGTACTCACCTAATTGTACTCACCTAATTGCTTAATTTTACTCACCTAATTGGCCCTGTGTGTGTGTGTGTGTGTTTGTGTGTGTGTGTGATATCTGCGTTTTTTAGACTTTAAATTAAATTTCCCAGGAAATTTTTTCTTTTTTTTTCTTTGGATTCATGTCTTCATATTGGTGAGTGACCCGGGGGTGGTCATCCCGTAC
>WNWK01025183.1:0-28831 GCA_009830355.1 Cherax destructor
TTAGAATTAAAGGGAGTTCTATCAACTGGGAACGAAAATCTAAGGGAAAGTGACACGAGTGATGTTGAAGACGACACGGACCAGGGGATACCAGAAACAGGGAGTGTGATTCGACCTCCCAGGAAGACAGCTGTTCAGTCCAGGGAGGGCTGGAAGCGCCTGTTGAAAACTGACTCGATTTGATTCGTCTAACAACGAACTCTGCCCGGCCGCAGTGTGGAAAATATTGGTATTTTCCGAAAGTTGTAATTGATAAACTTTCCAATATGAATAGATATCATTAATGTGTTGCTGTTGGCTTAACCTTAACTGAAAAGAACCAACGAATTCACATGCATGCGCGAGATGCCTCGTGAAGTGGGCAGGGAGCTGGGTAGAGGGGAATGGGCAGAGAGTGAACAGCGAGCCTAGCGAGCCGATATCCGGTGATGGGATGGCGAGCGGAATTTGTCGTAGACGTCCGCCAAATCGGATTTAATTACCTCCTTTCGTAATGTGGAGGAATATCCAGTGACGCGGCGAATATATAGTGGGACAATCGGTCCAGGAGGTCCAGTAATAGGACAATAATTGTGAAATAAGGCGGGCCGCCGGTGAGTGATGCCGTCATAGGCCTATTTGAACGCAGTGAAGCGACCATACGGCAGGATAAAGTCGTAACCCTGATGTTGGGGAGTTCATCTTAGAAGAGACTGAAATATATTCGATGAACTTTGGGAAATGGTGAATATAGTGAAACCGAGTTGTAAATAATCAGGGGTTGATTGCATCGAGCGGGTCTGGCTTGGGTACGCCATACCCCGACCGCCATATTGGATGTGATTGAAATGAACTAACATATCGCAAGTTATCTACTCGAAATTCAAGTATCGAGACTGTGAATGTGTATAAACTAGTGGGGCATAAAGCCGGGATATACGTAATATGTAAAGTTATACGTATAAACAGTACAAAAGGTCGGATTAGTGAGAGGATCTGATTCGCTACCCCGACCAACCACATGTTAACTAACGCTCGGTCTCGTGGGCGTATAAGAGTGCACGAAATTAACCTTCCTTGACTCGACGAGACAGCTAATACCATCGCGATCGAATCAGATCGCAGGAGGACGTCAACAACGGAACGACTCCCTCATCTAAAGCTAAGTACTCTGCTTGCAACTTTGTTATTGGCCAATGATATTGTTACGCACAGTAGATGTACTTTAGCTAGGTCAACGATCTACGATACACCGCTATGATGCTGTTAATTAGGTGAGTGATGGTCATGTTAATTTAACTGTCTGTTCTCTACCTCTTCTCCTGATTGATCAGTTGTCTAATAACCAATACAGTCCACTTAAATTTAACATAACATAACTATAATAAATGATCTTCTCAGATTTATTTATACTGGTCCAGAGTGCAGTGGGCTAACGAGAATATTGAAGGTACCCCCTCGGTGCGGCCAGGAGCGGGTAAAGTTCTCACATACCTTAAAGGGAATGACTACGGTAAAATTATACGAGTCTGTCATCTCCCTGGGAGTTTGTTTATTGCTAGTGGCGGTGTCCCAGATAGACTTATCCCTCACAATTCCCCACAGAACTATAATCAATACAAATTGCTGAGAATTATATCTTATTGAATTTGATAATCGCCATTGAAATTTTTTAAATGAATTAAAAATACATATAAATAAATATACCCACAGGAGAGATACATTATTATATACACATGGAAAATTCTCGAGGGCTTAGTACCAAACTTGCACACAAAAATCACTCCCTACGAAAGCAAAAGACTCGGCAGGCGATGTAACATCCCCCCAATGAAGAGCAGGGGTGCCACTAGCACGTTGAGGGACAACACAATAAGTGTCAGGGGCCCAAGATTGTTCAACTGCCTCCCAGCATACATCAGGGGGATTACCAACAAACCCCTTGCTGTCTTCAAGCAGGCACTGGACAGGCACCTCAAGTAGGTACCTGATCAACCGGGCTGTGGTTCGTACGTTGGACTGCGTGCGGCCAGCAGTAACAGCCTGGTTGATCAGGCTTTGGTCCAACAGGAGGCCTGGTCACAGACCGGGCCGCGGGGGCGTTGACCCCTGGAATTCTCTCCAGGTAGACTGCAGGTAGACACCATACACAAGGCATTACCTTGCAATACAAATAACATAATTCATACAATGATGTTACAATTAGTGAAACAAAGTGTACTATAAACTGTTGAAACCGAATTATTTAACAAATTCACACCATCCCTCCATTTCCCCCCAAACTACTTCTTAAATCACAACCAAAGCTTCGCCTTGAAGCCAAACATGATGCCTTAAACTGTATTGATAATTTAGCCAAACAGCACACTCTCTCACAAATTATTTACGTTGATGGTTCTGTTCACCAATCCACTGGTGCAGCTGGTAGTGCTGCTGTTGTCATACAGAGTGATGGCTCTCTTAAAGAAATTGGAGCACGCATCAATAACTGGGCCTCTACCCTTCAGACAGAACTGTTTGCCATACTCCTTGCACTCAAATGCGTCCATGTATCTAAGGTTAACTCTCTAATTGTAACTGATTCTCTGTCATCCATAAATGCTCTCAACTCATCAAGTATAACTTGTAGCATGCTCGTGTCAGAAGCCAGGCACAGGTATGGTAGGATTCTGGATAGTAGAGTCAGAGTGTATATGCTGTGGATTCCATCTCACATTGGTCTTCAGATGCATGATAGAACTGATAAATTGGCTAAGTTTTATGCTTTCAAAGAGGGGACAGATTACAATCTTGGCTTGTCAGTTAGCAGTTTGAGAACAATAATACGAAAAGAACTTCAACTGAATTTTATTGACTTAAGACTCAGGGAGTTTGACACCAGTCAGTCCATCTATCATCATTCTATCATGCAGGAGGAGCCACATGTCTATGGTGCATCCAACAAAATAAGCAGACTCTTGGATGTCACTACCGCCCGCCTCCGGCTGGGTTACAAGTATCTTTGGCAGGTTAAATCACCACCACCAGATGTAGACCAAACAAGATGTAAACTTTGCCAGTTGGATTATTGTCACACCCTGCGTCATTATGTACTGGAGTGCGATAAAATTAATGAATTCAGAGACTACTCATTCAGAAATGTTCAAGATATGTCAAAGTATTTTATCCACAGTGGTATATTACAGACCATTCTGGAAAAATACCCTGAACTTTGCTCCCTATAAATAAAGCATTGACACGTGTGTGTGTGTGTGTGTGTGTGTGTGTATGTACATGTGTGTATGTGTATGTGTGTATGTATATACATGTATGTGTGTGTATGTGTGTGTGTATATATGTATGTGTATATGTATATGTGTGTGTGTGTGACCCAACAATTAAAATTTGCACCAATAACTCATTACAGTTGTGGCTGGGTGTAGACTAATAGATTGCTCATTGCTTTATAATTTGTTCATGAGTGCAACCATGTACAGACGTAAGTAAATTTAATTACATGATTCATTACCTTGTAACTAGTGAATTAATTACCATTGTACCTTGTTCAGCTATCAAAACTTTGGGGCCCAGTCTCTGGACCCTATATATACCTCTGTAATCTGCAAATACCTTTGTAACTTGTCATGATTGTGACCATCTGAGTTCATTACCTTTGTAACTTGCTCAGCTATCAAACTTTGAGGTCCAGTCCCTGGACCCATTATGTACCTCTGTAATCTTTTGACTACCGCCCACAGGATGGGTATGGGGTGCATAATAAAGATATCAAACTAACCAAAGTAAAATTTTCCCAACCTATCACACAATCCCCATATTACATCATACACGAACTAGTTTATTCTATTACAAACCAGAAGACAAATTTTATCATGCCTAGGAGTGACACCTAAGATGATTTTATTATAAAACATATATATACACATGACATGTTCCAATGGATATCATTACATTCATGAACGACAACTTAATGTACAATAATTAAATACTTCCCTACATATAAACAATATAACATTTTTTTTTAAAAAGTATAATAAACAGAACCAGGCTATTCTACCATTATACGTATTATAACAAGATAAATTACACAAAGGTCTATTACTATAGAAACTTGTTTGGACTGCCCCCTTGTAAGTTGCACTCTGGGCAAGCACTGTTGACACCGACACTGAGACACTTCTCTCTGACTTACAAGTGGCTATGGTACAAATTTCTATCTAATTGCAGTAAGGGGAATCCCACACTGCCTATACAATACTGGAAGGGGGTTTACTTACTTGAATTAAAAGGGTGGCTATGTGTCCTGGTCTTCCTTTATATAACCCCTCCTAACACCATGTGCAGTGGAGAAACTTTGTCTGCAAAGGATGGTGTAATTAGTGTCCTGCCTGCACCTCAAAGTTCCCTGGTTCCTTGGGTATCCCTTGAGCAATATATACAGTAAGTAACACTAGCTTCCAGACTTGAACTTAAGAGACGACGCTGGTACATACCAACACAAAGTCGTCCGTCCGCCTAAGACCCACAGATAACTCACTAACGTTTCCCCCAGAAAACTGGCCAGATACTGAGAGAAAGAAAGCCTAGTCTTACTGTAACAGGGTCTGGATGGAGGCAGATGTCCACGGTACTTCGGGATCTCCTCCGTGGCCCCAGGACAGATGTTGGGTCACGTGGGGATGCTGTTGTATCACAGCACGTCTTCTCCGTGTGGAGTCTGGTCTGGTAAGAACGTAGGTCACGATTTGTGACCGCCACACTGCCTAGATTCAAGTGTGGGCTGCCAGTTGTCTCTAGCTAACATAACCTAATGCTTGTCTATTCAGGCCTATAACTACCTATATTAGGGTGCTAGAGCTACATTATTAATATCTAACGTTGCCTTAATAATCCTACTATTAGTTTCGAACTGTACAAACTTGCCTAGGTGTGCCTAGGTGGATAAATCTATCAATTAAAATATACACAATAGTCACCTTCATCAGCTGGAGTGTGCGTATGTTTTGGTTGGGTGTGTGGGTTTATAGACTCTGAGGGCCGATCCACGATGTGTTTAAGGCTCCTAACGGCTCACTTACCCTGTGGAACTTTTAGTGACTAAAAAAGTTTCCACAATTACAAAGTAATTACAAATAAATTTACTCTACTCAATGTATAGGTATTCTTCCTATATCCATGGACAGTCCTAGGATAGAACACTATAATCTCCTATAACAACCCACCCTAATAAAAACTCCTCCAAAAACTCTAATAAGGAACACCATCGCAAACAAAAATATAATATAAATATTCTTGAAAAACATGGATCGAACCCATGTCAATGCATGATAATTAATACAAAACTATTATTAACTTAATCTCCACATTAAGTTTAATATTATATTTCCAAAATTTATGCATTAATCATGTCCTTTTACTACCATTATCATTATCCTCTGGTCAAACCACCTCTAACATACCCCACTTAAGTCCCAAAACCTTCTAAAAGTCACCACATCCAATCAATCAACATCCATGAGAAACCTTTATTAGTCTTTAAAAGTCATAGAACTCATCTATAAATTGTCACCCGTCACTCCTTCTCTCAAATCTATATCCAACCATACCTCAAGCTTTCCACTCGTTATCATCCACAACAAAAGTCTCAACTCGAAGGAGAATAGCCCCGTTTCATCTACGCACATCAACTTAAGTCCACCAGCTGCCTAACTGTAAAATCCCTGTAACTACCAGGAAAACACCTACCCCACGCCATGCCATATAACAACCTATTCCTACACTTAGTTCTGTACATATTCGCCGCAATAGCATTCAGTCTCCCTTCCTGACATCCCCTCATTCCCCACGATACATATACAAAATCTACCGCCAAATACAATAAAGCCCTCCTAACTTCCTTCTGCACTCCACCTATATCCATACCTATAAACCTCAAAGGGTGTATCCCTCCCCCTCCCATCATTCTAAGTAAATGTTTCATCCATTCCCTAATAATTCCCAATTGCTCACAAAAATAAACCCCATGATAAGCAGTATCTTCTTCCCCACACATTCGACAACAAGCATCCCCAGTTAATCCCATTTTATATAATACCGCCTTAGAGGCCAAAACCCCATGCAAAAAACGATACATAACTTCTCTCACCCTTGGCTTTATCTTCAGATCTTTTAACCCACCCCAGATACTTTTCCAATCATACACTGGAAAAGTAGCGATTCCCTCCACTACTTCCCTTACCTTCCCTGCTTTCTCCAAACGTCGGACTAGAATATTCCTCGGATTTCTGCCGCACATAAGAATTCTCAACATATCTTCACAATGTACCAAATCCTTACCACTCCACCATGCACGTAAATGTCTCATGACATCACCAACCCGTCTGCCCCTCACCCCCCCCCCCGTTGAAAAAAACAACTTTTGACATACATACTCATAAGTCTCACCTCTAAGTTGATTAACCCCAATCCCCATTACACACCTTTTCATCACCAATTCCTTACTCAGCCAATGTCTCCCATATCCCCAGACAAATCTCATAACTTACCTCAGAATGCCACAACATCCGCCCTTAAAATTGGGTAAATCCCAGCCACATACCATATTTTACTATATAATAGTGTGTTCACCGCTATTACTCGCTGATGTATGGTCCCATCACCCCTACTCCATCCACTCATTCTACTTAAAGTACCTTTTAAAACATTCCTTGCATTAACTAGTCTTGCTTCTCCAAAATTATCTTTAAACACAATTCCACAAACCTTTAAACTATCAACTACTTTCCAACCACACCTATACCCCCCTATACCTCCACCTCCCCACGTTCCAATCTCAAGCAATTTTGATTTATCCTTATTAATGCTTAAACCTGTCGCCATGCCAAATATTCCCAAACACTCATTCACTCGTGTTAACGCTTCCTCATTCGTAACCAAAACAGTTGTATCATCTACATATCCAACTATCCCAGCATCACCATCCATACCTTCCTTAAGGTGCTTCACACCATGTCTAACTAAACAATACAACGGATTCTGTAGACAAGCAAAAAGAATTTGCGACAAGGGGCACCCCTGTCGCAGTCCCTTTCCCATGCCTACAGCTCTACTAATCATTCCATTTATTTTCACTCTCACTCTAGCATCTCTATACAATGATTCCGCCCATTTTACTATTTCATCCCCAAAACCTTGCTTCCTCATAATTTTCCATAACATTTCCCGATCTACACTATCATACAGCCAATCTACAGCCAAACCCCCCCCCCCTCACATTCATCAATAAATTTTCGAATACTCATCAAACCTTTTGTAACACTTCTCCCCGGAATACCAAATTGTCCTTTCTCTATAACCCTCTCTAACACACTTTTTATCCTATTCCCCAATACCTTAGCAAACAATTTATAATCCGCACACATCATCGACAAAGCTCTATAATTCCTAATAGTATCATCCAGACCAGATTTTCGTATCAACACTACCACTCCCGTTCTTTGCGACTCTCCCATGCATTCAGTCTCTTTCATCTCATTCAACAACCTCACTACACATTCCTTTAATGCATCCCAATTTGCAACATAAAAGTCACTCGGCAAGCCATCCACCCCAGGCGACTTATGCAGACTCATGTTATTCAGAGCAACCCACACCTCATCCTCACTTATAACACCTTCCATCTCCATCCTATCCTCTTTATTCAATATTGTTTCTACACTACTCAAAATCTGTTCACTCGCAGTTTTAACACTCATCCTAGTTCCACTCAGATCTTTCCTAAAATATTCCCCGTACCATGCACTCGCATATAAATTCATGGCGTCAGTCGTACGCATAACATGCCCCTTCTGATACACGCCCATTGTCTCATGCACCTCCAATTTATTTATCAACATGTTTTGTCTACTTTTCCTATATTTTCGCAATACACACATAGAGGGCTTATCCCCCCACAACACCTCCTCTATGCTACCACGCACACGAATCGCATCAAAACGTTCATTATGAATCATCTGCAATTTATCTTTGATATTTCTCATTTCCACTACTTGCCTATCCGTTCTTCCATAACAACACTCAGCTAATTGTCCTTCCAAATACTTCTGGAAGCCATACTTCCATTGCGCCTCTTCTCTACCTTTCATCCTATAATATATTTTTTTTTTTATATTTTATTGAAACAGGGTACAATGCACATTGCAAAATAATACATATCCAAGAACATCAAATTATCCAATAGGACCCACACGTACTACAATCTCCCACACTATTTGATCATAAATATCAGAACATAAGAAGCACACACATTAGATAATATTAAACACAAAATATATATAAACATTTCCTACCGCGATAAGACTATCGCACGTTCACACGTTCTCAAACAACACAATGACAAACATTGACAAAACGCCACAAATCACCGGCGTTCATGTATAAAGAATTCAATGTTCAACATACACAACCTATCAATACATATCCAAGAAGCTCTCAATACACACCCAAGAACATTAACCACTAAAACATATATAAACAATTGTTTTCCACATCATGTGGATTGCAATGTAACATTAGACACACCTTTATTCAAATGCCGTAAAACATATCTAACGATTAACACGTCCCATGACACACACCTGATCCCCTACCCCCGGTGCATGCCGCACTATAAGAAACTACCCATGACCCTTCTCCAGATCTTTCAGATCTTTCAGATGGTAACCCCATCATGTAACTGAACAGAGCCCTCACACACTGTAAATACACACCCACACACGACAGTTGACACCCCTATTACACACATTATCCTTGAATTGTACCACCTCTGTTCTCACCTCTATCCGCCTCACACTCACCCCCTCTTGTAAGGTTCCGATAACCCTCCGGGAGATCCACCTCCCATTTCCCCCCCATAATCTCTTTAGTTCGGCATTTAGTCCTATAAAACCTCGCTATCATCATCTTAATGCGCTCAGCAGCCCCCACCTGACACATCGCCCATGAATAATAAATGAAATCAGTGACCAAATACACTACCGCCCTTTGGATCCGCTTATCCATACCACTCACATCCAAACTCAAAGCCCTCAGCACCATAATGACCCCCCCCAGCAATCCCAACACATGACTAAACCACTCCCGCACCGCCCCCAACCTATCACAGAAATACACTACATGATAAGCAGTCGCTTCCTCCCCACACAACGCACAACCACTCCCTTCCACTAATCCCCTAGTATGCAACAACGCCCCAGATGGAAGTATGCCATGCAGAAACTTATAAACTACCTCCCGCACCCTCGGATCAATCCTAGCTTCCCTCAACAATCCCCAAGCATACATAGGGTATACACTCTCTACCACCGCCACCACCCTTCCCATTCCCACCCCATCCAACACCCCAAGCCTCACCTTCCCCGGGGCCTGAACCACTAATATAAATCGAATCATCCCCTCACAGTCCTTTAACTCCTTACCCTTCCACCATCGACCTATATCCTCATGAATCCTCCGCAGCCAGCCCTCTCCCCTCCCTCTTTCCCTCATATAACACCTCTTCACATACACAGCCCCGGTGGCCTAGTGGTAAAGCTCTCGCTTAACGCACGGAGGGCCTGGGTTCTATTCCCGACGGGGCGGAAACATTTCGAAGTGTTTCCTTACACACACACACACTCACACACATACATACAACAGGCGTAGTGTCAAATCGACATGTGCCTAGGACAAAATGGTAACTAACACTTTTTAACCGTCGATGCAACGAAATAAGCCCCAGCCCCCCCCCTGGCGATGGGGAGCGAGACCACCCCCCTACTTAACCACTCACAACCTGAACCCCATATAAATCTCATTATTCTTCCCAGGAACCTACGCACATCACAACCCACCAGTGGATATACTGACCCCACATGCCACAATTTACTATAGATCAATACATTTACCACTATCACCCTCTGATGTAAAGTTAAATTCGCTGCTCTCATACTCGACAATCGAATAAACACCCCATCCATCACCCTCTTCGAATTCACCACCCTCGCCTCCTCACACACCCGCATGTATACTACACCGCAAATTTTCAACCTATCCACAAGTTTCCCCACTGCCACAACTCCCATCCCCACCCTCCTCCCCACCTCCATGTACAATGATTTCTCTTCATATATTTTCATACCTGTTGCTTCTCCAAAAACCCACACCACCCTCCCCACTGCCCCTAAATCCCACCTATCCCTAACTAAAACCGTGGTGTCATCCACATATCCCACAATACCCACTCCCCTTACCCTATCGACCGTCACATTTCCCTCAAGACATCTCCTTATCTCCCTATAGAGGGGATCCTGAACACAGGCAAGCAACAACTGCGAAATAGGACACCCCTGCCTCAATCCCTTGCCATTTCAATATGTCTCCCTAAAAAACCATTCACCTGCACAAGCACACGCGCTCCCTCATATAACGACTGTGCCCATCCCACCACTTCAGCCCCGAACCCCTGCCATCTCATGAATCTCCACAATGCCCCACGGTGAACACTATCATATGCGGCCCTCCAATCTAATGCTAAAACCCCAGCCTCCTCTTCCATCCGATTCCAGTCAATGAAATCCCTGATACGCCCGTGTCCCTCATACATTGATCTGCCCGGAATCCCATACTGTCCCTCATCTATCACCCTGCCAACCACACTCTTCAGACGATTCCCCAATATTTTCGCATAGATCTTATAATCACAGCACATTAGGGTAAGCACTCTATAATCAGTAATGTACACACACGGTGTTCGCTTCGGCACCAGCACCGCTACACCTGTCCGCTGTATGTCCCCTAATACCCTTCTATGCTTCATTTCATTAAACAAAACTACCAAAACCCTTCAACACTCCCCAATTTTCCACATAAAACTCACAAGGTAAACCATCTAAACTTGGGGACTTGCCTATGCACATGCCCATTACAGCCCTCCATACTTCCTCCTCTGTTATCAACCCTCCCAACTCTCCCTATCATCATCGTCCAACTCACACCGCACCCCTCCCATCACATGTAACGCCTCCTGTCAATATCCCCCTCCATCGACTCACCAAAAACGCATCTATATATCCACTCATTCCCTCTGTCATCCACAACATCTGACCCTCCCTATAACCACCCAGGTCCTTCCCCACCACAACATTCATTGTGCTCATAGCCTCTCTCTTACGTCGCTGCTCACGCAAAACACAGGCAGATGGCCTACCTCCCACATCACCCTCTCCAATCCCCAGCCACCCTCGCTCCATCAAAATGCATATTTTGGATGTCCCTGATCTGCTCCTTCAAACCCTCAATTATTTGTACTGGATAGGTCTCCCTAACCCCTACATGACAATCCCTTAATTGCCCTTCCAAATACCTCTGCAACCCATATAATAACCTGCCTTTCTCCCTCCCACACCCAACATAAAACTCCTTAATGCGTACCTTAGCCACTGTATCCCACCAAGAAATCACATCTCGCCCGCTTCCCCATCCCCACAAATTTTCCCACAACTCTGCAAAACCCTCCTTCCCCCATTTAAGCAAACCCACATTCAACTTCCAATACCCCCCATATCTCCTAGGCAATCCATCCCACGCCAAATTCACTAATACCCCATGATGATCCGAGAATGCCATGTCCACAGTTTCAAATCTCTGCACCTCAACCGCTGGATTCGCATTTATTCTATCCAATCTTGCAGCATATCCTTTCCTCACAAAAGTATATTCACCTCCACCCCTTTACATCTCGCAACCCCACTCCATAGAGCAAGTCCCCCAATGATCCTACCACATGCCCCGCTCCCCGTGGCTCCACATCCCGCTGACTAGTCACACAATTCCAGTCCCCACCTACAATCCACACTACCAGCATCAACCGCAGGTGATACACTAGCTCATCCCTCACAAACCTACTTTTAACTCCCCCATCACCCTCTGCTGGCCCATATACACTCATAAAACCTATGCGTTCCCTACCCCATAAGCCCTCAACTCGAACAATCCTACCATCCCCGCTCACTTCCCAATGGCTCACAACAAACGGGCTGGTTTCCCGAATCAAAACAGCTGCTCCTCCTTTCAACCTACATGTATACCCAACATACACGACATACCCTGCTATGACCAACTCACTACCCATCTTATAATTGTGCTCCTGCACACAAGCCACATCCACCTGATAGCATCCCAAAACCCCCCCTAACCAATCTCTCTTCCTCACATTACACAAACCATTAACATCTACAAACCATTAACATTGACCATTAGACACCGGAATAAGACAAAGGTGGCTTTCCCTTGGATACTCTGCCCCCTTTATGACTCATTTTTTAATCCTCACTTGGAATGCCCCTGGCATTCCTCCCAGGCCTTTGTCCTTTAGGCCCCACACCACCCTCATGTACCACAGCTGCCCACAGCTTTTTGCCAGGCCTTTGCTCTGGTGTTAGCACATCCTCTGGATCCGACATTACAGCTGCTCGTTTCCTCGACCCTAGGTCCACCTGCATGTCAGCCACATGCCCCTCCTCCGCATGAACATCCACTTCCACAACTCCTGTCTGTATGAACTCTCCGCCCATTGCCCCACCACTCGCCTGAACGCACTCCACAGCTGCAGTCTCTTGACTCAGACCCAAGGCCCTGTCCACGCCCTCCTCCGTCATACTGACGATGTCCTCCACCAAGGATCGTGTGGATTCCCCGCCATTGCCTTCCACCCCCTCAGCGACGTCGTCACCGCCCACAGCGGATCTCCCACTCATAGGCGAATTGTCAGGAAGGGTGGCACAGGCCGACACTTGCAAGTCGTCCTGCCCTCCCACCCTCCCGCTCGGCGCTCCTATTCGCCTCCTCAGGACTACAGTCATCCTGTTGCGTAGTCCACTGCTGCCTGCTATGCTGGTAAGGAGCACCTCTGGCCTCCTGCCTCCTGTCACACAGGGCCGCCATGTGTCCATATCTCCCACATATGCAACACGTCCGTTGTTGGCCCGCATATGTCACAAAAACTTGCGTGCGAAATTCCTCTAATATTACATAAGACGGGATGGGGTACTTAAGAGACATCTTCAAAACATAAGACCCATCCGGCAGCCCCTCATATGGGCCCCCGGCCCAACGTCCTTGTGTTGCTGCATGAATGGTCCCGTATTTATCAAACACTGATGTCATGTCCATTGAATCTGCCTCAAAAGGCACATTGCGAACCTTTATCCATGTGTACCTTCTGGAGACATCACGAAGTTGCACAGTAACACCTGGGTTTATGTACATGCTGCATTCCTGGTACTTTTCTACAATTGTCTGGTAAACACTGGTAGCACCAAACTTCACAAAAATTCTCTTAATTCCATTCATGGCCACCCCAGACAACATGTCGTTCTCTATACCATAAGTTCTCCTTAATATGTCAGGCAGAAGCACGGCCATATTCTCTGCAGTCACTGCCCCATGGAATAAGTCCACACAAACCGTGTTGACCCTCTTCCTACCACCCAGCGCCATTTGCAAATCCAAGCTTTTGCCAAACGCCACCAGGGGAGACAGCACACGTCCGCTCACCAGCAAGGCTGAGCGACGAATTTAATATTTCTGAATAGCTGGCTTCGCTACATTCACCCACCATGCAACAATATCCTTCTCTAACCTCCCATTTGCCCACACACACTTCCACCATTCACCGAAACCCATCACTGCTTCCTCACCTTCCAATAATTGCACATTCAATTTCCAATCTCCAGCCACCCACCTGACCATTCTTGACCATTCCAAGTCAACTAACACCCCTCTATGGTCTGAAAATCCAACATCCACACTCGTAACCGTACCAACATTAACCATCCTAGAAACAATTATCCTATCTAACCTCGCAGCATATCCCCTCCTTATAAAGGTAAATTCTACATTATCACCCCCTGCAACTACATCCACTAAACTTACACTACCCAAAACATCATGCAAAACACGCAACACACATCCACCCCCCCTTGGTTCTACATCCTTTTCTCGTATGATACAGTTCCAATCACCCCCCAATACTACCACCTCTGGCAATCCTCTCAAAAAATAAATTAATTGTTCCCTCACAAACTCTTCCTTTACACTTCTAACGCTAGTAGCTGGTAAATAAATGCCAATGAAAGCAACACGAACACCGCCCCATACCCCGTCTACTCTCACTACCCTCCCCTCCCTACCCTCTTCCCACTTCAACAACTGAAAAGGGCTATTCTCCTTCACTAAAACCGCCACTCCACCCTTGAAAGACCCAGAACTACCAGCATACACTCTATAATCCGGCACAATCAAATTTCTACCACATCGACAATTATGCTCTTGTATAAAGGCCACATGCACTGTGTATCTTTTCATGCACACCTCAATCCACTTCCTTCTTACCTCCGCCATAGCTCCATTAACATTTAACGTGATGCTCCTGAAAACATTAGAGGTGGTTTTCCTTTGGATCTACTAACTCTTTTTCCTTCCATTACCAAACTACTTTGTCCATTACTACCGTTCCTATCCATATTCTTCACTTCTTGTACATCACCTCCCCTTTTCTTATTTTTCAAAGGCCTTTGCGGTACATCAACAGACACTTTTTTACAGGACCTTTGCGCAGGGGTAAGTACATCATCATCACTCATGGCCATGGCTCGTTTCCTTGAATCATTATGAATTTCCATATCAGTTTCCCTATCCTCATTATGAACAATAACCTGCACATCGTGCACTTCCAATCCTCCATCATCAGGACTATTATCTCCCCTTTCCCCCACTACATTCAGCTTTTTCCACAGAGCAAATCTCATTTGTCCTTTGCGAACTATCCAATAATCCACTCACCAACTCAGGAATCACATCACTCATACCCAAATCTAGTTCTGCTTCCTCTGCAATTGTTCCCATTGCAGCCTGTGTGTTCACCGGAAGCGTTTTACACGTTTCCATCGACTGTGTTACTATATCACTCCATCTTGTAGTTGCGACCACGCCCACACCGTCCTGAGATTCATGTAATTCTACACTCGCTGCCCAGCCTTGGCCGTGGCAGGTGGTCTGGTCTGCCCTCTTGTGGAGCAGTGGTAACTACTTGTTTTCAAAGCAGGATATCGGAGCAGTATCGACGGCGCATTAACACTGTCTGTGTGGAGCTTGTTCGTGGGGCTATTTATCCACATAACGCAACTCTCCTGTTACCAGCTATCATTAGAGACACGTATGGCATCGACAAGAGCGATATTTACGGCATAGCCCTCAACGGCAGTGTGAGAATTTTCGTGAAGCTAATGACAACACAGGTGTATGAGACGCTTGTTGACACGTTTGAGGATAGACGTCTACAGGTCAACGAGTCGGTGGAGGTTAAATTGAAAGACGTATCACGACAATATACTTGGATTCGTATACGTAACCTACCGTTTGAGGCCAACGAACATGATGTGAGAGAGGCCTTTAAGGTTTATGGAATCATTCATTATGCAGTCATTGGTAGATGGTCCGACGGTTTCTACGAAGGAACACCGGAGGGATCTTTCAATTTGAAAATGACGCTGAGGAGGGCCATACCTTCCTACGTAGTGTTGCCTGACTTTAGAACGCAGGTTTACGTCACTTATGTGGGTCAACGTAGAACTTGTCGTATATGTAGCTCATATGATCACATTGCAGCTGAGTGTGCTAAGCGACAGGGGAGGAGACAGGATGACAGGCATACTGTTGGGGCTGTGGATGACGGCACACAGAGACAGATGGACGGTGTGGGCGTGAGAGGAACTGCAAAGTGGAGTGATATTGTGCAGGCATCGGTGGATGTGTGTCAGACACTACCGGATGACGTGCAAAGGACAGTGGAGCGAAAAGTGGAGAATGCGGATGTAGAGCTGGATTTAGGTATTGTGGAAGAGGTCCCAGAGATGCTGTGTGGGCTATAAATTAGACACATATGCAACATTTGGGTATCTTTATTGAGGAAACGTTTCGCCACACAGTGGCTTCATCAGTCAATATAAAGTAGAAAGGTGTAAGGAGAGTAGGAGTTTTGAGGTAATCAGTCCCTCGGCCTGGAGTCGATGTGTTCAGTCCATCAATCTTGTAGAAATGACAGCATATGTCCGTAGAGGTGGCTTATATACTGTAGTTAGGTGAGGTGAAGCAGCAGGAGGCGGGGTCATAGTGGTACCATCCACTAGTCTAAGTAGATCTTCGTCCAAAGGTTGGACAAGTGTTGAAGAATTCGTTTGTATTAAGATCCCAAGATGTTGCTGTGTCAGACAGGGTATAGATGAATGGTTCAGAGAACCGACAAGTTATAAATTAGACACATATGCAACATTTGGGTATCTTTATTGAGGAAACGTTTCGCCACACAGTGGCTTCATCAGTCAATACAAAGTAGAAAGGTGTAAGGAGAGTAGGAGTTTTGAGGTAATCAGTCCCTCGGCCTGGAGTCGATGTGTTCAGTCCATCAATCTTGTAGAAATGACAGCATATGTCCGTAGAGGTGGCTTATATACTGTAGTTAGGTGAGGTGAAGCAGCAGGAGGCGGGGTCATAGTGGTACCATCCACTAGTCTAAGTAGATCTTCGTCCAAAGGTTGGACAAGTGTTGAAGAATTCGTTTGTATTAAGATCCCAAGATGTTGCTGTGTCAGACAGGGTATAGATGAATGGTTCAGAGAACCGACAAGTTATAAATTAGACACATATGCAACATTTGGGTATCTTTATTGAGGAAACGTTTCGCCACACAGTGGCTTCATCAGTCCAATACAAAGTAGAAAGGTGTAAGGAGAGTAGGAGTTTTGAGGTAATCAGTCCCTCGGCCTGGAGTCGATGTGTTCAGTCCATCAATCTTGTAGAAATGACAGCATATGTCCGTAGAGGTGGCTTATATACTGTAGTTAGGTGAGGTGAAGCAGCAGGAGGCGGGGTCATAGTGGTACCATCCACTAGTCTAAGTAGATCTTCGTCCAAAGGTTGGACAAGTGTTGAAGAATTCGTTTGTATTAAGATCCCAAGATGTTGCTGTGTCAGACAGGGTATAGATGAATGGTTCAGAGAACCGACAAGTTATAAATTAGACACATATGCAACATTTGGGTATCTTTATTGAGGAAACGTTTCGCCACACAGTGGCTTCATCAGTCAATACAAAGTAGAAAGGTGTAAGGAGAGTAGGAGTTTTGAGGTAATCAGTCCCTCGGCCTGGAGTCGATGTGTTCAGTCCATCAATCTTGTAGAAATGACAGCATATGTCCGTAGAGGTGGCTTATATACTGTAGTTAGGTGAGGTGAAGCAGCAGGAGGCGGGGTCATAGTGGTACCATCCACTAGTCTAAGTAGATCTTCGTCCAAAGGTTGGACAAGTGTTGAAGAATTCGTTTGTATTAAGATCCCAAGATGTTGCTGTGTCAGACAGGGTATAGATGAATGGTTCAGAGAACCGACAAGTTATAAATTAGACACATATGCAACATTTGGGTATCTTTATTGAGAAACGTTTCGCCACACAGTGGCTTCATCAGTCCAATACAAAGTAGAAAGGTGTAAGGAGAGTAGGAGTTTTGAGGTAATCAGTCCCTCGGCCTGGAGTCGATGTGTTCAGTCCATCAATCTTGTAGAAATGACAGCATATGTCCGTAGAGGTGGCTTATATACTGTAGTTAGGTGAGGTGAAGCAGCAGGAGGCGGGGTCATAGTGGTACCATCCACTAGTCTAAGTATGGAGGTTAGTTTTGGATCTAGGAAGAGAGCCATGATTATGGGGAGGACGATGTTCTCACACCAGCTCAGAGGAATTGTAAAAGGCTTTGGTGGATGTTAAGCAAAGGTCACCTAACAGTGTGAGCGGAACCAGTGGGGTGCGGGAGTGCTGGATATTGATACGGATCCTATAACTGAACAGGGTGATTTGCAATCTGTGGGGAGGAGATATGTCAGGTCTAAAGGTAAACCCTCTATTTTATATTCAGGTGCATCGGGCTATGACCCGATACGTCAGGACACATATATATGATGATATATTAACTCTGATATATTTTGACGAGGTTGGATGTGTTAATAAGCATGATTATTTCTATATTGTCCATGTCATATATTTTTGTACGTGTATAGCTTCAGTGTTGTGAGCTTCTTGTATAACAGACACTTTCTAGTGTGTTATAGTTTTGTAAATAATTGTTAATTTTGTAGCATTTTGACTAGGTGACTTTTTATTTTCATACGTAGTGTCAAGGGTAATTTGCTTTTGATGTGATTTGGGTGCTAACCGGCACTAGGTGTGTGAATTATATAAGTTTTTATTTTATAGAGAGAATATACAGGGATAAGGTACGGGATAGGGTGTAGGTTGGTATAAGTTATGTGTTAAGGTGTCAATTAGTCCTGTATGAGGACCAGTTGTTCCATGTCCTGTCCTTAAAGGGGAGGTCGCTATGGGCGGGAATAGCTTGTTTACCTTCATCTAATATATGTTGTACAGTATGTACTTTGTGTCATGTGGAATTTTGCTCTAGGGTTTCTGTTCATAATGAAAGACCTAGCTGCTCCTGTCTGTGAACTATATGTTGTTGGTGGGATATGTAAGGTGATGTTCTTTTGTGTGGTGTATTTGGTTTCTGATGTATTCATGTATGGTTTTCAATAAAATATAAAAAAAAAAATTCTTTGCAGTTGCCTCCTGCTTCGGTCGGGGTGGACGTGCTGTACACTGGTTTGTCGCCTGGTGACACTCTTTCGCAACTGGCTAACTGCTTAAATTACTGTCATGGAGACTGTTGGCCGACGTCGTTCTAACACAGTGTGTATTGACATGGTCACCGGCGTCATACATCCAGCCACGGCTGCTACGGTGCTCCCTACGATTCTGCACGATGTGTACGGCTTAGATATTATGGATTTATACAGCGTAGCGCTAAACGGGATCAACCGAGTTTTCGTCAAACTACTAACTGCTGCAGTTTATGAACGCCTTGTTGATCAGCACCAGGACAAGGTGTATATGGTCAACTCGACGATGCAAGTTCGGTTGAAAGACGTATCAAGGACATATACTTTTATCAAGGTCAAGAATGTACCTTTTGAAGCGGATGCGACGGATATTAGTGGTCTATTCAGCGAGTATGGAGTGATCCACACAGTGAACGCAGGGAAGTGGAGTGTGGGTCCCATGTTGGGCCTCTATGAAGGGACTTATTCCCTGAAAATGACGTTACGTAAGCGGATACCGTCATATGTGGTGATGTCTGACTTCAGGAATCAACTATATGTGACATACCCGGGGCAACAGAGGACTTGCCGCCTATGTGGCGCTTATAACCACGTTCCTGCAGACTGCATGAGGAGAGTGATACCTAGACAGGACGTGGCCCGCAGGAACCGGCTGGTCAGGAGCCAGGGAGGACCTGGCGAAAGTACCTCAGGAGGTGCAAGGGAAGCGTTTGTGGAGTGAAATAGTTGATGGGGCAGGGGAGGCTTTCTGCACTTTGCCCCAGGAGCCTGAGGCTCCAAGTGAGAGTGTTGTGGATAACACAGGTGTTGTGTCTTGCGAGGCTTTACCTCTGGAGGAGGTGTTGAGAGACATTATGGTGGACCCTCTTCCAGTGTTGCCTGGGGAAGGCAGTGTCGATGTGGTGGAAGCAGTTGAAGTGGTAGCGCCGGTGGTAGAGGCCTCAGTTGAGGAACATCAGGCCGGTCAGTGTTTAACACATGAAATAGTGTCGGCAGAGGTGCATCAGTCAGATAGGGCCACGGGAATGGAAGTGGTGATGGGAACCCGTAAGAGAGCCGGCACACAGTCCGATAGTGACGACGTTCTTACGCCGGCACAGAGACCGGGTAAAAGGTCTTTGGTGGAGATTGCCAGGAAAGATTTAGATGCCATTTTGGGTCAGGACCCCGTAAAGGGGGGGGGGAACAAGTGGGTAAGGGAGTGGGTAAGGGCAAGTCAGGGTCGCAGCCTCCCCCTCGGCCGAAGGGCAAACCTTTGCACTTGCATTCCAGTGTCTAACAATAAATGTTAATGGTATGAAAGAGGATGTTAAACGTTCCTGGGTGGAGTACGCCTTGCGACGTTTTGGCGTACAGGTGGCCTTCATCCAGGAGCATAATTATAGGTGTGGAAGGGATTTGAGAGTGAAAGGGTATCGGGTTTTTGCAGGGTCTTCGGGTAGGCTCAAGGGAGGGGCGGCAGTTGCGATTTCAGAGTCAAGCCCTTTTCAACTAATGTCTTGGGAGGAATGTGGGGGGGGGTAGGGTGGTTCGAGTGGAAGGTTCGTGAGGAAGGGTCAGGGTATGTTTTTTAGGTGTCTATATGCCAGCAGAGCAGTCACGAATGGTAAAGGTGGGCTTTATTCGAGACTTCATGATATATGCCCTTCGTGACTTGCCTGGAGTGGTGGTAGTCGGGGGCGATTATAACTGTGTTATCAGGAAGAGGGACGTAGAGCCTAGAGGGGCAGGGTGCGAGTTGGTGGCTTTACTGGATTTGCTAGGAAGTGTAGGATTAAAGGATGTGGTAGGTGTAGGGGGCCCTGTAGATCATACTTTTGTGAGGAAAGGGTATGCAGCGAGACTTGATAGGATTTATGTAACTGATAGGGTAGTAGTGGGTAGGGTTCAAACCATAGACTTTGGATTTTCAGATCACAGAGGGGTTTTAGTTGATTTGAATTGGGAAGGCGTTGCAAAGTGGTATAGGGGTTATTGGAAATTGAATGTAGGATTACTAGTGGGAGGGGATAATTCAATGCAGTTTAGCAAATGGTGGGGGAGGTTATGGGTGAGGAGTGAGAGGCAGGATAACTTGTTAGGGTGGTGGATGAATGTGGGCAAGCCGCGAATTAGGGAGTTTTACCAGCGGTTGGGTAGAGAGGAGGCGGGGTGGAGAGGCGGTTTGATGAAGTATGTGGAGGGGCAATTACAGGGTTGTTATGAAAAAGGCGGTCGTCAGGAAACGGGGGAAATCCGTGTATTAAAGGAAAAGTTATGGGACATACAGATAGTGGTTTGAGGCGTGCCACATGAAAGCTGGTATAGATGATCTGTTAGTGGGTGATAGGCCGTCAAAAACGGTGTTGAGTCACTGTAGGCGAAAACGTGAGGCGAGGACAATAGAATGTATGAAAGTCGAGCAGAGGTTGGAGAGTTATGAGCAGGGTATGGTAATTCGGGGTACAGAGGCAGTCGGAGTATTTGTGGATAAATGGTTTGCACGTTATATGAGTAGTGTGGATGTGGGGTTGGAGTATAGGAATCTCCTTTTGGAGGGAATTCAAGAGCAGTTGGAGGAGTGGGATAGAGAGGCTATGGGAGGTGTTATTAGCGAGGAGGAGGTGTGGGTAGCAGTGGACGGGTTGAGTAAGGGGAGTTCCCCAGGAATAGATGGTATAGCAAATGAATTTTATAGGACGAATTGGGATGCGAATTAGGTCTAGTGCCCTTGATGAATTGTATGAAGTCCGCAGGGGTGGGGGAAGGAGAAAGTAGTATTGGGGTTGTAGTTTTAGTCAAGAAGGGAGGGGGGGAGGATTCTCTGAGTAATTATAGGCCTATAATTTTCAGGTAGTAGGTTGGTAGACAGCAACCACCCAGGGAGGTACTACCGTCCTGCCAGGTGACTGTGAAACAGAAACCTGAAACTGTTTTACATGATGGTAGGATTGCTGGTGTCTTTTTTCTGTCTCATAAACACGCTGGATAACAGGTATATCTAGCTACTTCTACTTACACTTTAGGTCACACTACACTGGCATACACATGCATATATATACATACACACATCTAGGTTTTTCTTCTTTTTCTTAATAGCTCTTGTTCTTTTTATTTTCTCTATTGTCCATGGGGAAGTGGAAAAGAATCTTTCCTCCGTAAGCAGTGCGTGTCGTATGAGGCGACTAAGATGCCGGGAGCAATGGGCTAGTAACCCCTTCTCCTGTACAAATCTACTAAAAACGAGAAGAAGAAAAACTTTATAAAACTGGGTTGTCTGAATGTGCGTGGATGTAGTGCGGATGATAAGAAAGAGATGATTGCCGATGTTATGAATGAAAAGAAGTTGGATGTCCTGGCCCTAAGCGAAACAAAGCTGAAGGGGGTAGGCGAGTTTCAGTGGGGAGAAATAAATGGGATTAAGTCAGGGAAGGGGTAGCAATAATGTTGAAGGATCAGTTATGGAAGGAAAAGAGGGAATATGAATGTGTAAATTCAAGGATTATGTGGATTAAAATAAGGGTCGGATGCGAAAAGTGGGTCATAATAAGCGTGTATGCACCTGGAGAAGAGAGGAGTGTAGAGAGAGAGAGATTTTGGGAGATGTTAAGCGAATGTATAGGAACTTTTGAACCAAATGAGAGAGTAATTGTGGTAGGGGACCTAAATGCTAAAGTGGGAGAAACATGCAGAGAGGGTGTAGTAGGTAAGTTTGGGGTGCCAGGTGTAAATGATAATGGGAGCCCTTTGATTGAACTTTGTATAGAAAGGGGTTTAGTTATAGGTAATACATATTTTAAGAAAAAGAGGATAAATAAGTATACAAGATATGATGTAGGGCGTAATGACAGTAGTTTGTTGGACTATGTATTGGTAGATAAAAGACTGTTGAGTAGACTTCAGGATGTACATGTTTATAGAGGGCCACAGATATATCAGATCACTTTTTAGTTATAGCTACAGTGGGAGTAAAGGTAGATGGGATACAAGGAAAATAGAATCAGTAAGTAAGAGAGAGGTGAAGGTTTATAAACTAAAAGAGGAGGCAGTTAGGGTAAGATATAAACAACTACTGGAGGATAGATGGGCTAGTGAGAGTGTAGGCAATGGGGTCGAAGATGTATGGGGTAGATTTAAAAATGTAGTGTTAGAGTGTTCAGCAGAAGTTTGTGGTTACAGGCGAGTGGGTGCGGGAGGGAAGAGGAGCGATTGGTGGAATGATGATGTAAAGAGAGTAGTAAGGGAGAAAAAGTTAGCATATGAGAGGTTTTACAAAGTAGAAGTGATGCAAGGAGGGAAGAGTATATGGAGAGAAAAAGAGAGGTTAAAGAGTGGTGAAGCAATGTAAAAGAGAGCAGATGAGAGAGTGGGTGAGATGTTATCAGCAAATTTTGTTGAAAATAAGAAAAAGTTTTGGAATGAGATTAATAAGTTGAGGAAGCCTAGAGAACAAATGGATTTGACAGTTAAAAATAGGAGAGGAGAGTTATTAAATGGAGGTTAGAGGTATCGGGAAGATGGAGAGAATATTTTGAGGAGTTGTTAAATGTTGATGAAGACAGGGAAGCTGTGATTTCGTGTGTAGGGCAAGGAGGAATAACATCTTGTAGGAGTGTGGAAGAGCCAGTTGTGGGTGTGGGGAAGTTCGTGAGGCAGTGGGTAGAATGAAAGGGGGTAAGGCAGCTGGGATTGATGGGATAAAGATAGAAATGTTAAAAGCAGGTGGGGATATAGTTTTGGAGTGGTTGGTGCTATTATTTAATAAATGTATGGAAGAGGGTAAGGTACCTAGGGATTGGCAGAGAGCGTGTATTGTTCCTTTGTATAAAGGCAAAGGGGACAAAGAGAGTGCAAAAATTATAGGGGAATAAGTCTGTTGAGTGTACCTGGTAAAGTGTATGGTAGAGTTATTATTGAAAGAATCAAGAGTAAGACAGAAAGCAGGATAGCAGATGAACAAGGGGGCTTTAGGAAAGGTAGGGGTGTGTAGACCAAGTGTTTACAGTGAAACATATAGGTGAACAGTATTTGGATAAGGGTAAAGATGTTTTGTGGCATTTATGGATTTGGAAAAGGCGTATGATAGGGTAGATAGGGGGCAATGTTGCAGATGTTGCAGGTGTATGGAATAGGAGGAAGGTTACTGAAAGCAGTGAAGAGTTTTTATGAGGATAGTGAGGCTCAGGTTAGAGTGTGTAGGAGGGAGGGGACTATTTCCCAGTAAAAGTGGGCCTTAGACAAGGATGTGTGATGTCACCGTGGTTGTTCAATATATTTATAGATGGGGTTGTAAGAGAAGTGAATGCGAGGGTCTTGGCAAGAGGTGTTGGGCTAAAAGATAAAGAAGCAAATACAAAGTGGGAGTTGTCACAGTTGCTTTTGCTGATGACACTGTGCTTTTGGGAGATTCTGAAGAGAAGTTGCAGAGGTTGGTGGATGAATTTGGTAGGGTGTGTAAAGAAGAAAATTGAAAGTGAATATAGGAAAGAGTAAGGTGATGAGGATAACAAAAAGAATAGGTGACGAAAGATTGGATATCAGATTGGAGGGAGAGAGTATGGAGGAGGTGAATGTATTCAGATATTTGGGAGTGGACATGTCGGCGGATGGGTCTATGAAGGATGAGGTGAATCGTAGAATTGATGAGGGAAAAAGGGTGAGTGGAGCACTTCGGAGTCTGTGGAGACAAAGAACCTTGTCCATGGAAGTAAAGAAGGGAATGTATGAGAGTATAGTTATACCAACGCTCTTATATGGGTGTGAAGCATGGGTGATGAATGTTGCAACGAGGAGAAGGCTGGAGGCAGTGGAGATGTCATGTCTAAGGTCAATGTGTGGTGTGAATATAATGCAGAGAATTCGGAGTTTGGAAATTAGGAGGAGGTGCGGGATTACCAAAACGATTGTCCAGAGAGCTGAGGAGGGGTTGTTGAGGTGGTTTGGACATGTAGAGAGAATGGAACGAGACAGAGTGACTTCGAGTGTATAAATCTGTAGTGGAGGGAAGGCGGGGTAGGGGTCGGCCTAGGAAAGGTTGGAGGGAGGGGTAAAGGAAGTTTTGTGTGTGAGGGGCTTGGACTTCCAGCAAGCATGTGTGAGCGTATTTGATAGGAGTGAATGGAGGCATATGGTTTTTAATACTTGACGTGCTGTTGGAGTGTGAGCAAAGTAACATTTATGAAGGGATTCAGGGAAACCGGCAGGCCGGACTTGAGTCCTGGAGATGGGAAGTACAGTGTCTGCACTCTGAAGGAGGGGTGTTAATGTTGCAGTTTTATAACTGTAGTGTAAAGCACCCCTCTGGCAAGACAGTGATGGAGTGAATGATGATGAAAGTTTTTCTTTTTCGGGCCACCCTGCCTTGGTGGGAATCGGCCGATGTGTTAATAATAAAAATTCTAATGAATGCAGACTATAAAATATTGGCTAAAATACTAGGTAATAGAATAAAGAAAGTGTTGGGGAAGGTGATTGCAGAGGGGCAAGGTGGAATACCCTGTAGGAGTGTGGTAAATGGTCTTGAGCGAATTAAAGATTACATTGCGCATGGGAAAGGAGGTGTTTTGGCTTTAGATTGGAAGGGTGCATATGATAGTGTGGAAAGGGACATGCTGTATGACATAATGAGAAGGCAGGGTTTTGGGGAAGAAATTGTGAAGTGGATTGAGAGGTTGTATGGGGGAGCGTGTGTCAGAGTACAGGTGAATGGTAGATTGGGGGATTTGGTCCCAATGGGTAGGAGTCTGCGGCAGGGTTGTCCCCTTTCACAGATATTATTTGCATGTTTACAGGACCCTTTTTACAGATTAATTGAGGTAGGGGTGTGGATGAATGTTGATGAGGCAAAAGAACGCACGGGCATCGTAGGGTATGTGGACGACACTTCGGTACTTGTGGGTTCGGAGCAGGGGCTGGTAAATGTGGGGGACATTGTTCGTGTGTTTTGTGGAGCAACTGGGATGAGAATAAACGATAGTAAAACAAAATTAATGGAGGTAGGTACTTGGGTGGGAGGGACGTTGGGCAGAAGTCAGGTGTGGCACGTCGTTTCCAGTGTGAGAATATGTGGGGTGGAATTTATGAAGGATCGTCGTTTGGCAAGAGAATTGATAACAGTGATACAGGGGGCGACGGACCTACTGCAGGTTTGGAGAGCGAAGGAAGTTACTTTGAGACAGAGGGTATTAATAGTGAATAGTATGGTTTATAGTAAGCTATGGTATGTAGCTGCCATATTCCCTTTATTACAGGCTGACGTGGAGGTTCTGGAACGAATGGTTTTTAAGTATGTGTATGCTGGTGGAAGGCATTGGGTAGGGCGTAATGTTGTGCGCAACAGTTTGAAATTGGGGGGTTTGGGATTAATTTGGTTAGAACGTAGACTGTTGTGCTTGTACCTCAAACGTTGTCTGGTGCGGAGGGGTGGATTAGGCAGGTCGGGGGAAGAAGGAGTGGAAGGGGGTACTCCGGGAGATGAGTGAATGGTGGGATGACAGGTCTCTGGTATATGGTAAGGACATATTAAGGAGTTTGATGGTGGTAATACACCCACAGGACATCTCGGTTGGTAGGCTAGGTATTTTGGGGGGATCTCACCAGGTGATAGAATGCGTGTCGATATATCCTATGTATGGTTGGGCTGAGATATGGGGGGGATTAAAGGGGTTGAAGCTGAGGTCAAGGGATTGGGAGTTCATGTTTAGGTTTTTACATGATGCTGTAGCATCAAAGGCTTTTTAGTGAGCATGGGTTTGGTGAGAGATGGTGCATGTGTGAGATGGTGCATGTGTGAGATGTGGGAAATTGGATACTACACTGCATGGGATATATTTTTGTGAATCTTTGGGGCCAATACGGGAGTGGGCCGGGAGGGGGCTTCGCTATATGGGGGGGTGGGGGTATCTCGTTTTTGAGGGCAACGTTTCTAGACCTCAGGGGACTTAATGCTCAGACGCGAAGGGGTCTCATGTATTATCTAGTAGATTTTGTATGTGGTTCATGGAGACTTAGGGATTTGGGAGCAGGGGAAAGGGTCAAAGCTCTTTCTGCTTGTGTCTATAGGACGAAATGCAGAAATCATGTAGTGTATGGGAGAGCATGGGAAACTGATTTCAATCAATCGTACAGGGAGTTGAGGATTGCGGATCTATTGGGGTAGACGTGAGTTGGAAGAGGGCTTGACGACTGATACGTATTGGGTGGTCGGGTGACAAACGTTGCTTATATGAGGGGTGTTTCATTTGTATGTATGCTGGTGTAGGGAAAGGGTGAGGAGGGTTTGCTTGGTTGGGGTTTTTAAGGGGTGAGTTTTGGGGTAGACATACGGGTGACTTGGCCCTCTGTGTGGGTCTGGGTTTGACGGACGACTTTCGGGGCATAGGGTTGATTTAGTCTAGGCTGTATGTGTGTGGTTTTTCTTTTTGGTTACCTTTAAATTCATAGGGTTTTTTTCGGTGCAAGGGCTTTGGTTTGGCTGAGGGGGGAAGGGGGGGTGAGGAAGAGGAGGTTTCTTCAGTCACTACTGTACTGTAAATGATAGTCTTAAGTTGGGATTGTAATGAATCCGTAGACTATGGTCAAGGTTTTATTGTGGTGCGCTGGTTTTCTCGTTGCTATGTCAAAGTAAGTTTTCTTTGAGTTATGATCCTTACTATGTGACATTTGCTTTGGTTTGGTAGTTGCTTTTGTTTTGGAAGTAGAGGTTTGTTGACTTAGTCGTTGATGCAAATTCGTTGGATTCATATCTGGCATCATTTCTCGTCATGATATATATCTGTTCAGGTTTGCACTCGGATATCATGATTGGTGTATCAAGGTCTATAGGGTTTTGTGGGATAAATTAGTAAAATTTATTATGTAAGTTCTCTGAATAAATATATAAACAAGTGATGTAAGATAAACCTTTGTGTGTCGGGTTTATGTTTCAAATAAAATTTAAAACAAAAAATTGTGGCTTCATGTTATAAATTTTTTTCACTGTTTATAGTACCATTTTTTATATGGTTGTGATGTTAATGTATGGATTTTGTGTTAATTGTCTTGGCATATGTCTTTTTATGTGTTGGTATAATTAGTTTTAATAAATTCACATTAAAACTCCAACAAAAGTACGTTTTTGTTCCGATTTAATATGTTGAGTAGTTATTTTTATTTCAGCATGTCATTGTACGACATGTGGGGTTTAAAGTAAGAATGGCATTTTTCCTTTACCTATGCATTTATTTTCATGGTTAATTTTTTACCCCCGGGTTTAAATGATAAGGGGGGTTGTTTTGTTGTTCTTTTTTTTCTATACTGCATATTTTGTTATATAAACTTTGTTTCAGACCCATGGCACTGTATAAATATTTGTATATATGTCTTTCCAAATAAAATTTAAAAAAAAAAAAAAAAATTTTTCATGTCCGTCCCTTTCTTACGTTCCTCATCTAGCGCCCCTCCTTGTCTTTATTACATGCACAGCCGTATGCTCATAAAATCACATATACGACATGTTCGTTGTTACCGCTATTTCATATACTTGTGTTCTGTTCTGGTAACACCTATGAAGGGATTGCCTTCGTTGACATTTTTTTTTTTTTTTTAAAAAAAAAGTGATAATAAAAAAGAAACATGACGGTACAACACCAAGTACCCATAATTCAAAACAATATTTATCTTAAAACTACTGTTAAAAATAACCTAAGGATGTCATCAAACCAAAAAGAAAAAAACCCCCTAAATATGTAAGTGCCTGAGGGACACTTACCCTCAGAAATATGAAACATTGGGCAATATGTACAGAAACATTGAACACAACTACCACATAATAAAACCAAACAATACAATCTTTGGCATTTTACTAACCTTACAAATATAACATCGTTCATGTTTTTTTTTATAATTATACCAGCTTAAAATGTTAAAACCCATCAAGGACATCAAAAAAGCTGATATAATCACAATTAAGAAAACAATATCGGTTCCCTTTTCCATCAACCTAAATAGAAAACTAAATCTAACAATGTAAGTGCCCTAAAATTTCCCCACACCGTATATAAACAACAAATTAAAATGTTATGGCCACCTGTAACCTGTCGTCTATGGACTGGACACCCCATTCACGCCAATT
>WNWK01025184.1:0-28831 GCA_009830355.1 Cherax destructor
GGTGATGGAATATGACAGGGAGACCCGTCCTGGGTGATGGAATATGACAGGGAATTCCGTCCTGGAAGATCGACAATGACAAAGAAACCCGTCCAGGGCAAACAAAAATGTCAGGAAGACCCGTCCAGAGCGACGGAATAAGACAGGAAAAACTGTTCATTGCGGTGGAAATTGACAGGGAAACCCGTCTAAGGAATGCTGTTTTTCAGATAAATAAATTGATTTTGGGAAGATGCCAGGCAATTTTTCTTGTAAGGTAGACCTACCTATCTTAGAAACCTCACCTAACATAATCTAACGTCATTTTTTAGCTAAATTCTCTCGTGTTATCCTAGGTTCTGTTTTATAATAGGTTTATTAGCTGCCAGCAAGGCAGATTCCAAAAACACCTTAGGATATCGCAGTTTCATGTCAATGTCAAATATTTCCCTAATTTCTTCATCTAGGAACTCCGGACTGCACACTCTATAGGCTCTCAAAAACAATGTAAGAAATATACTCCTTTTGACTCTAGTCTCTAGTCTCAGACCAAGAATGTGCTGGTCTTCCCACATAACGAGAATTTATCTCTCCTGCCGAATGCTCTTAGAAGATTTAATATACAAGTAGTACTTAAAAATTCACGGACTGTTTGAAGCATCCTGATTAAAAATGCACCACAACAACGTCTTGGAGGTGTCTACAGAGTTGGTTGCAACGGTTGCAGTCTCTCCTATTTGGGACAAACTGGAAAATCATTGGACGTGAGAATGTCCCAGCACCGTTATTCGATACGTATAGCACAGGAGTCGAACGCGATTTTCAACTATATTAGAGCTTGTAATAACACGGCAAATTGGCAGGAAGCAAGAGTCATCTTCCCTTGTTCCTCTTGGCTTGAAAGGAATATTGTAGAATCGGCAATTATTAAGCATGATAGACAGTCCTTATACAATATCAGTGACCGGCAGTTCAAATTAGATGCGTTTTTAGTTGAGGAAGTAGTACACAGTCTAAAACTGGGCTCATATATGAATGCATTAGACTGTCTTAAAGGTAGTGCCACACCGAGGAATTAGGGCCTAATTTTCCTGCAGTTTCTGAAGGTTGAACCAGAGTTTGCCTCAGAATTATGTGGGTTGAATATCTTTGGCCATCTGTCTTGTAATTGCAGATGCCTCCCCCTTTTAAATGAGTTTATTTTAATGAGCCCCGTTTCTTTTATATAACTTTTGGAAGTCTCTCCTCTAAATGTTTCCGTTTTCTCGTCAATTTAAATGGACACGTTGTCCTTTGGAAGGCTACCCTATAATTGCAAAGACTTCTATATCACTCGCAATATATTTATGTGTGTAAAGTTATTGATGACATAGCGGCATTTGATCGAATTTTTATTATTGCCACGTTAATTTTTTTTAGGCTATTACAATATCGATGCTTGTGGGATTTTTCTAATGTTGTAATATTCATCCTTCTGGCTGTGGGCACTGTTGTGCCTGGGGGCGCTTCCTCCTCTCTCTCTCTCCCTCACTCACTCACTAAAGTGAAGACGGTTCTCTGGGAACGTACTTGCTGGGACATCCTCCTCTTTTCTGCAATTTTGCAAGCTCCTGATGATGTGTTGATTGCAACACGAAAAGCCTAGAACTCATTCCACCCCCCCCCCCCCCGTGGTTGTTTTGCATCCTGTATCACTTGGTTTACGATATTTGCATAATATATATAAACAGTGGAACTTCTACTTACAAGTTTAATCCGTTCCGTGACTTAGCTCATAACCGATCTGCTCGTATGCTGAGTCAATTTTCCTCCTTTAAATTAATTGAAATGCCATTAATCCATTCCAGCAGAATTCCTGCTTTCGGAAGGCAGGACAAAAATACTTATTTATCTATCACAATTCATCTAATATGACAAAATAAACAATATAATTAACAGAGAAACGTGATATATACTCTAAAATGAATAAAATAGGCCTTAATATGGCGAGTGGTGGCGGCGGCGTCCATTCCCTCTCCCGCTGACTATATCTTCCCATGCTTCTATTATAAGAGAAAACGGAGTGTTTATAAGGCAAACTGCACTTGTTTCATAAATAAGTTTCATAAATAAGAAATATTGTATAAAAACATAATAGAGAATGTAAAGAAATAAAGTGGTTTCATAAAGTGTACCTAAGCTGGCAGAGGTCGAGGTAGAGGGTGGAGGTGGAGGTAGAGGGTGGAGGTGGAGGTAGAGGGTGGAGGTGGAGGTAGAGGGTGGAGGTGGAGGTAGAGGGTGGAGGTGGAGAGTGGAAGATAGGCTACTTGCTACTAGCTCCTACTGCCACCGCACACCTCACTTGTTTATCTATGATTTTATGCTGCAATTCCATGGACATCATCCTCCTTTTCTTCTCAGGCCTGTCCTTTGCATTTACTTTCTTAGGACCTATGGTTAGAAAAAAGAAATTTGTCAATAATAACACGAACATATAGGATTGCCTAACTCATGCAATCCTGTATGGCAAAATTTTTGTCCTCAATGAGGCTAACAGATTTTTATATGTTTGACTGACAGTTAGGAAGGTAGGGAAGGACAGAGAAACTGAGTAAGGAAAAGAGGGAGGAAGATAGATATCTCAATGGGTTGATAGGTTGTGAGGTAGGGAGGATAGGAGTATTGTTGTAATTCTTATAGGCAGGAAGGTAAGAGTTTAATTAGGGACGTAGGTAGTAGGTAGGAGGCTTAGAGTATCCGTGTTATTCTCGGAAGTAGGAAGGAAGGGGCTTTTGGCATGTACACCTCATGTAATCTCAATAACCAAATGTAATTCTTTGTATCATGTCCAAATAAACTATTATTATTATTATTATTATTAAGGTAGGGAGGAGGATATGAGAATTGTTCAGTTCTTCAAGGTAGGAAGGTAGTGATTTATAGAGGTAGGTTGGTAGGAAGGAGGATTGAATATCCTTGTATTTCTTGTAAGAAAGAAGGTAGCGAGAGAGGTAAGGAGGAAGGTGGGTAGAGAGTATTGTAATTCGTTTAGGTAGAAAGACAGTAATTTAGGTAGAGATGAAGGCAGGTAGATAAGTAGGAGGCTTGGGATATTTTTTTTAATTTTGAATGTAAGGAGTAGGTAAGGAGGACAGGAGTGTTGTTGCAGTTCTTGCAGGTTGAGCACGAGTGGATTATGACTTTATAAAGCAAAGAATGTTAAAGCTGTTTTTGAGATGCTTGTGACTTTAGCAAAATGGGCAGATTTGAATTCTATAAGTTCTTTCTTTTTTGTATAATGCTGAAACTATAGTATCTAAGGTGTTTGGTGTGCTAGGAGTTAGATATAATATAATAGTGGTGGTTATCTTAGGATAGTAAAGGCTGGTTTTAGAAAAAGTGATTGTGCTCCTATGGCGGTTGTGGAAATTTTTTTGAGTCGCTCAAGTTCCACAGGGTAAGTGAGCCGTAAGGAGCCTTATAAATACCATGGATCGGTCATCGGAGTTCATGAACCAACACACCCAACCAAACAAACACTCACAGTTGGCAAAGGTAGTAAGATAATACATATTAATTGATAGATTTATTCTCCTAGGAAGGCCTAGGTAAGTTTGTACAGTTAGTAACTTATATTAGGATTATTGAGGCAACTTTAGATATTAATAATGTAGCTCTAACACCTTAACATAGGAAGTTTTGGGACCTGAATAGGAACATTAGATTATGTTAGCTAACGAGAACTAGCAGCTCCACACTTGAATCTAGGCAGGAGAGAGCACTAGTTCCTTCTTCTTGAACTGGACGTCGTGGTGTTAACAGGGTACTAAGAGCTAGAGCTCGGTCCCCCACGTGTCTTCAAAATACTTGCCTGGGAACCAAGAATCAAAGAGGCTTCCCGACATACTGTGGATATTCGTCTCTGGCCCAGCCCCAAACCCCCCCCCCCCACCCCAGCAATAAGACAATACCGTACATTTCTCTTAGTATAGCTGGCCGCCGATATTCAGAGTAAGGTGGGGTTATTTGAGCTGTGGGTTATAAGCGGGCGAATGCCCACTATAAGGTAATAATTGTGGGCAATCCCCCTTAAGTATTAGTCTAGAAGCTAGTGTCACTTACTGCATATATGGCTTAGGGGATATCCTTTGAAACCAGGGAACTCTGAGGTGCAGGCAGGAAACTAATACCACTTGAATTCTTGCAGATTAAGGTCCTTCCCTACACATGGTGCTTGGAGGGGGTTATAGCTTAGGAAGATTGGAAGACTAGGAGACATATTCTACACCATCAAGTAAGTTAAACCCTTTTCCAGTAGTTCATGTTGGCGGGGAACTATTGTAGCTGCAGTCGTCTAGAAATTTGTCCCATAGCCCCTTGAAAGTCTGAGAGAAGCGTCTCAGAGTGTAGGTGTCAACAGCGCTTGTCCAGAGTGCAGCTTACAAGGAGGCAGTCCCAAGACAAGTTTTTATATGGTCCTTCTAACCGAGATGTGGAATAGCTAGGTTAAGCAGACAGATTAGTCTGAATTAGCTAGGCCACAGTTAATGTACCAGGCATTATTGAAGCTAGGTTAAGTTAACACACCTAGGCCCAAAGACTTACACAGGCTAGGTTAAGCTAACCAATCAGAAGTTTATTACTTACAATGATTACAAGTAAGCCAGGGTAGGAAACTTGTATATATAATTACTTAGTGAATTTCAAGGCAGCCACAGTTAGGTTAGGCCTCTGCAATATTTATAACAGTTATAACAGCTAGGTCAGATTTAACCTAGTTATCATTTACCTTGAATTGCAAGCTAGATTTAGGCTAGTTGCACACTAATTTCAACAGTTATAAAGTAAGGCTAGGATTTACCTTCTCCAACTAACTACACAATTAAACAAGCTAGGCTCAGTTAAAACAAGCTGAACACAACATTATTCATTTACTGGTTTATAAGTTGAATTACTGAATTTATTTGTGTTAACCAAGTGAATTTAATTTGCAAAGACTACATATTTTTACTGTGTGAATTTTATTGTATTTGACTCATTTAATTTGTGATTTGCTAGTTTAAGTCCTGTAACTATTTACTGATGTGTACAGGAAATTGCTAGGTTAAGCTTTCATAACATTATACATTTTAGTTGGGTTTGAGGGCTAACAGTGTACATTTTAATTCTGAGTCAAGTCAATGTAAGTAAAGTCATTAAGCTTGTTGAGGAGCTTTGGGTCTCACTTATTCTCACCTAATACCGTATCGTGCTGTGGGGTGGGCTAATTAAAGTACAAATTAGTGACACGCTCTTAACTAAACCACAACAATGACGGATGAGACTCAGAAAGAAACTGCCCTATCTCTAATTCAGCGTGTAGTCAAGGCGTGTAGGGAGGGCCGAGATAACAGACAAAATGCAGATGTAGCTTGTGAAGATCTAGAAAAGTTTTTAGAGCTTTTAGAGGGAAAGCTAGCAGACTTTGAGACAGGTTATCAAGATTATGAGGCAGGAACCCTTGCAGCAGATGAGTCAGAGGATATTGTAGAGGCAATTCAGAAGGAATACGACGATCATGAGGCTGAATGTAAAGCGGAGATGAAACTCTGCAAACAGTTAATGAAAACATTGAAGGTTGATACAGCAGGGGCAAGACAAAATAGTATAGGGCGCACAGGCCGCCACAGTCCTTCTAGAGTGTTACCCAGATTGCCTACATTAAATTTACCAATGTTTGACGGAACCTTGACAGAGTACATTGCTTTCTGGGATCAGTTTAAATCCCAGATAGATGACAGGGATGATTTGTCGGATGCCACCAAACTACAGTATATACGTTCACAGCTCAAGGGTAAAGCCCTGGACTTGGTCCGGCATTACCAAACCACTGATATTAATTATCAACATGCCAAGGATCAACTAAAGGATGCATTTGGCAACACAGAGGAGATAAAGATAACTATATTTTATCGATTGATCGATCTTGAGGTTTGCCGTCATGACCGTCAGAGCTTAGAGAAGTTCCGAATTGAAGTTATGAGTTTGACAAATAGTCTCAAAGATCTATATGATTGGGGTAGCGCAGAATGGATGGTCAGTCAGACGATTCAGAGGAAACTAGCTAGCACAACAGTACATGAGTTACATTTGATGTATATGACTAACCGGTTTACAATACAACAAATTATTGAGGGATTGGGAGATCTCGTTTCTCTTTTGAGCATAGGTGAGAGAGAAGAGTCACCACCATCATCACATAAACAAACAGTTAGTTACTCAGAAAACTCGGGAGATAAATTTAAAGCTCATAACACTAATGTTGGGGTGTACTATGGCAAAGAAGTGTCTAAGATAAAGACCTCTAAGCAGACCCTCAGAGACACTCGTACTAAAATATGCGTGTTCTGCGAAGGCGAACACACTAGCACGAGTTACTCTCGGTATACAATACTGAGCACTAGGCGGCAGAGACTAAAGGAGTTGCAGCTATGCTTAAGGTGTTGTGGGGGACAAGAGGCAGAAGATTGCCTGTCACATCTCTCGGAGTGCTATAACTGCCGGAAAGGTAAGCACCATACTGCACTATGTCAAAATAATTTAAGGGAACCCCAGGCTAGTAGGGACGTTTCTCCAGTAGAGATAGAAAGCGAGTCCGAGCCTGAAGTGGTAGCCAGCGTGATTAGTGTGGGCAAAGTCTCTAATCTGAGTGAGAAGCACAGAGTTGCTGCCCTACCTACAGTCATGGCAGGGGTTGTGAACGGGAACAGATCCGAAACAACCCGATTATTCTTTGACTCGGGAGCACAAGTGTCCATGATAACAGAGAAGTTGGTGGGTAAGTTAAAGTTGAAGGCCACCGACAAAGTTAATGCGACATTGGGAGGTACTATAAGTCAGGGCCCGCCCAAGTCTTACGATGTTGTGGATGTCACTGTTAAATTGGGTGGACATCGCAGAAATATTACAGCTTTGGTAGTAAAGACGTTACCTGCGGCAATTACGACCAGAGGTCTTGCTGCAGCAACCAAGCGATTGAAAGACCTTGGTGTAAAGCTGGCAGACCAGGACATTACCACTGACACAGTCAGAAATGTAGGTATCCTGGTACGAGCCAACTATCTAGATGACTTCCTGTTTACACGACGGACTGTTAAGGAAGGAATTGGTTTATACAGATCCCCAGTAGGATATATCATCGGTGGCAGAATTCCTCATGAGTTCCCTGCAACGCCAGAGAGGGGGAAAGCTGACACCACGATAGCTGAGGGAGTAGTGATAATGAATGTTAGTGTACACGATGAACCGACATGTAAGCCAAACCAAGTAGGGAGTGACAGACACTCAGCCACCTTGGGGGAGACGCTTTTATGGGGTACCTAAAGAGGGAGATAGATTGTCATTAAATCCAGGGAACCTTGTATCAGTGGGAAGAAAGGCTACCAGGGCATATGGGCCACTGGGTGGGAAAGTACAAAGCTGCTCAGACAAGGCTAGACATGTGAAAGATATTAAAGTTAAAGGGAAGGGTGTTAAGACCACCGGAACCAACAAGTTTGCACCCCCAGAGGTCCACACGGCGGAAACTGGACAGTCGGAGTTAGATCAGAGTCTGCTCGACGAGAGTGACCGGACGGCACTCGTGTCCAGGGCCCGCTGTAAGGGCTTGCGGAAGGTGAACTTGATGTAGACTTATCGTCTACCTTCGCTGGCGGGAGGATGTGGAAACTTTTTTGAGTCGCTCAAGTTCCACAGGGTAAGTGAGCCGTAAGGAGCCTTAAACATACCACGGATCGGTCCTCGGAGTTCATGAACCAACACACCCAACCAAACAAACACTCACAGTTGTCAAAGGTAGTAAGATAGTACGTATTAATTGATAGATTTATTCTCCTAGGAAGGCCTAGGTAAGTTTGTACAGTTAGTAACTAATATTAGGATTATTGAGGCAACTTTAGATATTAATAATGTAGCTCTAGCACCTTAACATAGGTAGTTTTGGGGCCTGAATAGGAACATTAGATTATGTTAGCTAACGAGAACTAGCAGCTCCACACTTGAATCTAGGCAGGAGAGAGCACTAGTTCCTTCTTCTTGAACTGGACGTCGTGGTGTTAACAGGGTACTAAGAGCTAGAGCTCGGTCCCCCACGTGTCTTCTAAATACTTGCCTGGGAACCAAGAATCACAGAGGCTTCCCGACATACTGTGGATATTCGTCTCTGGCCCAGCCCCCCTCCCCCACAATAAGACAATACCATACATTTCTCTTAGTATAGCTGGCCGCCGATATTCGGAGTAAGGTGGGGTTATTTGAGCTGTGGGTTATAAGTGGCCGAATGCCCACTATAAGGTAATAATTGTGGGCAATATCCCTTAAGTATTAGTCTAGAAGCTAGTGTCACTTACTGCATATATGGCTTAGGGGATATCCTTTGAAACCAGGGAACTCTGAGGTGCAGGCAGGACACTAATACCACTTGAATTCTTGCAGATTAAGGTCCTTCCCTACACATGGTGCTTGGAGGGGATTATACCTTAGGAAGATTGGAAGACTAGGAGACATATTCTACACCATCAAGTAAGTTAAACCTTTTTCCAGTAGTGCATGTTGGCGGGGAACTATTGTAGCTGCAGTCGTCTAGAAATTTGTCCCATAGCCACTTGAAAGTCTGAGAGAAGCGTCTCAGAGTGTCGGTGTCAACAGCGCTTGTCCAGAGTGCAGCTTACAAGGAGGCAGTCCCAAGACAAGTTTTTATAGCGGTGATAGTATTTGTTGACAGTGATGAAGCTGCTAAGAGGGAGGGAGAGCTATCTGAGAAAGTTGTCAAGTTGACCTGATTGGTTTATATTCCTATCATCTACCTTTAATTGTGAATGGTAATTTTATTTAAGCAACAAAAACTTAAAGTAAATTACTGTTTCTAATATTCATTTTATTTCTTCCAGCAACAGATCAGCATCCTTAAAATATTATGGGGAATTTGTCATGTATAAATCTCTTCGGCTATTTTATAGTTACATATGTCTATCAAGACGTTTTTATCACTTTCGCTAGAGTCATGAATACTACTCTAGTTTTTCAACATTTTAGCTTGAAAGTTTGCCTTAACAGTAGTTAATTATTATTATTATTATTATTATCATAGGGAGCGCTAAACCCATTAACAGAAGTTAAAAAGATCATTTTTCTAGATATCGAAGGTGACAGTTCACTTAATTTTGCTCTATCTCTCCTATTAATTTCATCATTGCCAGATCTATTATCCCATCATATTGAAGTATATTTTTTACAGCTTCATTCACACCACTGATGTTTAAAATACGTACTTGTTTTTATAGTCAAGCCAAGACCTTATATTTCTGCTGTTTATTTTTTTAAAAGATAATGTTTTTGTAGGTTGTGTGCAATTACTTTTATCACTCGTCATGACTAAGTCTGACAAACTGTAAACTTGCTTTCACTAATTTTATTTTGATAAATTTTCTTAAAAAAAGACAGTAAGATAATGACTTCAGTTAATGATCTCGGTGTAATACAGCACAACTTGCTAATTATTATTAAAGTGAACCCAAACAAAATCACATTAGTTTTTACCCTTTTATTACCCACTTCTATCCATACAAACTGGTTACTTTTATTACCCACTTCTATCCATACAAACTGGTTACTTTTATTATCCACTTCTATCCATACAAACTGGTTACTTTTATTATCCACTTTTATCCATACAAACTGGTTACTTTTATTATCCACTTCTATCCATACAAACTGGTTACTTTTATTACCCACTTCTATCCATACAAACTGGCTATTATCATTGGAAAAAAATAGAAGGAATGCTAATAAAATATCTAGTAATAATTAAATTATCAACCCGAGTATTTTCTAGTGCACATACCATTAATTATTTTCTCGAGGTGTAATTACTGCTCTATTTATTTCAGGTCAACTCAACTATCAGACAGTTTTCACTGTGTGACACCACACAGTGATATCATTGCTATTTTCTAGTTTTGTTATTGTTGTGTGCATTGCTTGCACCACTGAAAACTTATATGCCTTCTTATTTAAGTCATCCTCGATAACATTCGAAGAATTCAGTGTACTTATATTTTCAACACTTTCATTCAAGTTTTGTAAAGAAAGTTTTTTCGTTGTTCGCTGTAATCAAAACTACAATAAAGAAGCAGCTCAGTAACACAAAATAATAAAGCACTCTGCGGAAAGTATTAATCATACAGCCTATGAAAAACAAATAAAATTATAAGAATTCTAACAAACCATTGATATTTAGGCAAATTTGCACTCTATCAAAGATTATAGTCGCTAACTACGGCAAATGATTCATTACTTAGTACACTAACTTTAAATTTAATGTTATCTCCCAACCAGTCCAGTAATGGCAAGCATTAACCTGTTCATGATTCAACCTAACAGGTGTAATCCACTTTAGTTTATTGTGCACTACAGAAACACTCACCCTGGCTCTCAAAATTGTCCAATGCTTTTATCCGGAATTGTTTCTATTACTATTACTGGATTAAGAAGCGGCTATCATATAAAATTTTCTCAGTAACTTCTATTGTGGATTGCTTTAGTTTTTTCCTCTGGTTGTAACCAGCATGGGGTCGACATGCTGGCTGGAGTCGCGCCAGGTCTCCAACTTTGTACCTATTTTGTGTATATTGTATAAATTGTTGTGGCTGAGGCCACAACAATTTATAGAATTAACCTGCTCTTAAACATTACAGTTTAAGAACAGGTGCCGGCCACACCACACAGCAGGTGCCGGCCACACCACACAGCAGGTGCCGGCCACACCACACAGCAGGTGCCGGCCACACCACACAGCAGGTGCCGGCCACACCACACAGCAGGTGCCGGCACACCACACAGGTGGCCACCACAGCAGGTGCCGGCCACACCACACAGCAGGTGCCGGCCACACCACACAGCAGGTGCCGGCCACACCACACAGCAGGTGCCGGCCACACCACATATTCCAACTTTTATCTACCACTAAGACTGTTGCATTTTGTATGGCCAGACAGTTAGTGTTCACTGAGGGTAAATCGCCCAGAGCTTCAATGAGTGTGATGTAGACGAGGATTGTTGGCGAAATAAGAGTGTAGTAATAGTACATAGTACTAAATATCGATAACGAGGTATGCCACGAAACAACTAAAGTGGCAAATTGTTTTAATTCATACTACACAACTGTCGCATCAACACTAACACAGACTCTGATAAGTTTAAAACATGCTATACCAATAAAAGGATAACCCCAAACAGTTGTCAATTAGTAAGTGTATCTCTTGACTTCGTGCAAAAAGAACTAAGCAGGTTAAACCCAACTAAGAACACCGGCCCAGATAACATCCCGTCTAAGTTCCCAAAAGATGGTACCTCTGAATTTCCAATCCCCATTGCTCACTTAATAAATTAGTCCATCACCACTAAAACCGTACCGGAGGAGTTCAAGGAGGCCAGAGTTACTCCTATCTTCAAGAAAAATAGTAGGTCTGATGTCAGCAACTATAGGCCTATTAGTATACTCAGTGTAATATCCAAAATTCTAGAGAGGGCGGTGTACTGTTAATTAGTTAAGTATCCTAATGACAACAACATTCTCCATAGTTACCAATCAGGCTTTAGGAGATATTACACAACCGAACCTCCCTAATTAATCTGATGGATTACATGAGAACTGAAATGTCCATAGGGAACCTCATAGGAATGGTAACTTTAGATTTGCAGAAGGCCTTCGATACTGTCAACCACAAAATATTATGTAAGAAACTTTAAGCTATCGGCATAGGTTCCACAGACTGGTTTAAGTCCTATCTTAGCAACAGGAAACAAATTGTCAAAATCAAGAAAACGGAGTCAAACCCCTGCCGATAGCATGTAAAGTTCCCCAAGGTAGTATTCTGGGTCCCTTATTATTCCTGTGTTATATAAATGACATGCCCATCAGTGTCAAGTGCAAACTCCTACTGTATGCGGATGACAGTGCTCTGTTAGTGTCAGGTAAAGACCACAAGATATAGGTTAGGTTAGGTAGGTTCGTCACGAAACAGGACAAGTGTTTCCTGACGCGGGTCTTAGGCAGATGATGACCCGCCGTTGGAGCTTTTGGTCATCTGACCGAGGCCTTCCACTGGCTTACCGGTCCACCCCTTTAAAATTATGGTCAGTTATAACCATTTCTTATTGTATCCACAAGATATAGCTAATGTAATAACACTGGAACTAGAGTCATGCAGCAAATGGTTAGTAGATAACAAACTATCTTTACATCTAGGGAAAACAGAAGCCATACTCTTTGGCACGAAATATAAACTGAGAAGGGTAAATAATTTTAATGTCCGGTGTAATGGGAAATCCATCACTTCAGTTTCCTCAGTAAAATATCTGGGAATCCCTTTGACCCATGCATGTCAGGAGAATTGATAGGGAACAGTGTTGTAAAAAAGCGAATGCCAGACTGAAGTTCCTCTACAGACAAGCACAGTGTCTACCTACTGAGGCTCGCAGGCCCCTATGTCTAGCCCTTATACAATGTCATATGGACTACGCTTGCTCTTCATGGTACTCTGCCTTGACAAAAACACTGAAAGATAAGCTGCAAATCACCCAGAACAAAATGGTAAGATTCATCCTGGACCTGGGTCCAAGACGGCATTTGGCAGGATGAATTACAACAATTGATTTAACTTAAGTTAAATCAAGTTTATACAATTGCTCACAGAGTCCAGAATATCTTGCTGCCAATTTTGTCAAGGCTGGGAACCAAATCAGTCATAGTACTAAAGGAAAAGAGCACAACTTTATAGTAGCCACAGTCAGTGGCCAGGCTTCAAACACCTTTTATGTACAACAATTAAGTAATGGAACAGACTGCCTGCACATGATGCCTAATGAATGTAGCGACAGAAAGAGAGGATAATTATTTTTTTAATTCTTTTAACTAACACACATGTAAATTTAAACTGCTCCTTCTACCTTACTCCTAGTATATCTCCTTTATAGTATAATAAAATATTATCTCCTTTATAGTATAAGAATAAAATATTATCTCCTATATAGTATAATAATAAGGTATTAAAAGGACCCCAATGGAAATGTCACTTTGTCTGAATTTTTTGTGTTATCCTGGAGGGTTCTCTTCACATATGTTGCTATGTTTGATAGTCTATGTAACTGTATTTGTGTATACCTGAATAAAATTACTAGTCAAGATGGAGGCGGAGGAAATAGATATTCGCCTATTGGGTGTATATGGGAGTGATGGACGGGTTTAAACTGCCCTCAAACTACAAGATGGACGATATTTTTAACTTTTGTATATTGCTCAGACGAAAAGGGAGGAAGGGGGTGGCGGGGGAGGAAGGGGGTAGCGGGGGAGGGGGGTAAACTTGCTAGTACTGGGTAAAGGGAAGAGGTTTAGGCAGATGACAGAATAAGTTTGGCAGAAATACTCTACATATATAGGGGCTTTCCGCATGTACACCGAAATGTCACCCACCCTTGTATAAACATTGTATCATACTGAAATAATCTATTATGATTATTATCAATTATTATTATTATTATTATTATTATTATTATTATTATTATTATTATTATAAATTAATATTATTATAAATTATTATTATTATTATTATTATTATTATTATTATTATATTATTATTATTATAAATTATTATTTTTTTATTTTTAAATTATTATTTTTTATTATTATTATAAAATTTTTATTATTATTTTATTATTATTATTTTTATTATTATTATTATTATTATTATTATTATTATTATTATTATAAATTATTATTATTACAAATTATTATTATTATTATTATTATTATTATTATTATTATTATTATTATTATTATTATTATTATTATTATTACCGATCTTCACGTAGGAGGGTTGTGGTTCCTCGATATTGGTAAAGGTTTTGATCCATGGAATTGTGGTCAACCTTTAGTGTTCCTGGATCACCACTGATTATCTCCCATTCTCTAAGTACTGTATGACCCCTGCAGGGTTTAGCACTTCACCAGAGAAGGGACTTGTGAAATATGATTGACTATTCAACATCTTACCAGAAGATATCAGAAACACGGCTGGAACCAGTGTAGAAGCCTTCAAGAGGAAACTGGAAAAGTATCTTCACCGGGTGCCAGATCAACCAGGCTGTGGTGGATATGTGGGGCAACGGTCCTCCAGCAGCAACAGCCTGGTTGACCAGGCAGCACCAGGCGAGCCTGGCCCATGGCCGGGCTCAGAGAGTAGATAAACTCTCGAAACTCTTCAAAGGTATATCAGAGGTAAACGAGATTTGTAGTTATGTACCAAGCTGCTTGGTGTTCCATACGGGTTTAGCGCATACTTTCGTTAGTAAATATATAGATAATAATAATAATAATAATAATAATAATAATAATAATAATAATAATAATAATAATAAAAAATAATAATAATAATAATAATAATAATAATAATAATAATAATAATAATAATAATAATATATTATTATTTTATTATTATTATTATTATTATTATTATTATTATTATTATTATTATTATTATTATTATTATTATTATTATTATTATTATTTATTATGTTTCCATCCGCACCGAGGATCGAACTGCGAGCTGAGGACGCTACCAATGAGCCATAAAACACCTGTGTAATGAGCGAAATAAAATCGAAATGTTGGAAGGACAAAAATACAAAATGTTTCCTGTTAATTATAATAATAATAATAATAATAATTAATAATAATAATAATAATAATAATAATAATAATAATAATAATAATAATAATAATAATAATAATAATAATAATAATAATAATAATATATAATAATAATATTATGATAATTATTTGTGTACTGTTACACTATAATTGCACTTGTCGAGGATTTTGCAAATTCTGCGTATACAACACCTTAATTCTATATGTTTGTCGTAGAGTGACCTGCTGTAAACCCGTGCCGCCCTGGGTTGTGCAATTTTGGGTATCCAAGTGTTTGGCGAACTTGCTTCTTTGATCCCTTTTGTGATGTGAGACTTTAGAACTATCGATCTGTAATTCTTTGCAGTTACTTTACTGCCAACTTTGTGGAGTGAGGCTATATACGTTGTAAGACTGTGGATCGCCTGTGTCTATGCTCCTCTCCATAGAATATTTAAGGCACACGGAAGGGCTTTCTTGCAATTCTTGATGAACACGGAATTCCACTAGTCTGGACCTGGGGCAGAGTGCATGACCTTGTCGTTAATTGCCTTCTCAAAGTCCTGTGGTTTTAGGGTTATATCAGAAATTCTGGAATTTACAAAATTTTCAGTCTCGGTCATAATAAATTAATATAGATAGTCCATCCTTAGTCTGAGTAACGGCTCGCTGAACACTGGGTAAAGAAAAATTACCCTATTGTTTTTGCCTTTGATTGCTTAAATTGCTCCTTGTGTCAGTAGTGTACTGAATACTTGTGTAGTATACTTAGATAATCCCAGCTATATTATACATAGGCTCCCTATCTAGCTGTGACGTCACGAGTCCCGCTCATGTGAGGGGCTGGCCGCAGGTTTCCCTCTCACTTCCCGCTAGCCGTAGACTAGACAAGGCAGACCTGGGCTTTCCCTCAAGACTATCACAATATACGCCTCCTAGAACGTGTGTATTCTTTCACCTACATCTCCTTGGCGAACCCCACGACACTTGATTTAATACTTAAATTACAGGCCTCGGAATTGCTTCCTGTGTTCTTAATCTGACACGAAGACAAAATAAACTATCTAAAACGAGATTAAGTGTAATAATGTGAGTGTTATTGTACATGGCTTGGCTACTGGTAGGGGCTGTGGAGAAGTAAATGTGTCAAGATGTCTGGGAGTGAACTTGCCGGCAGATGGTCTTTGAAAGATGGCGCGAACCATATTAATGACATTGACAAAATTTTGGGTGGGGTACTGAAGCATCTGAGAAACGGTTCAATCACCGTTTCATGTGTGTGAAGTTTGGGTTTTAAACGTTGCAGTATGAAAGAGGCCTCACGTTTGATATGGCCTATGCGAAAGCTCTTGTCATCGTGAAAAACAAAGAGGATCGAGCTTACTTGGAACCGGGAAGAGAAGGTAATATGGAATCCATCGATAAGAAAACAGAATGGAAAGATGAGACAGTTGCAATGCAGAAATTGCAAGGAAAGAGAAAGCAGAAGAAGGCAGGTGAGGTTTTATTTTCACATAAAGTAGAGCTGTCATATTATTTCATATATATTTCTGCGTCAGAATTCATGGGAGAGGAAGATATCTGAGTATGTGGACGTTGTGATAGTTAACGAAAACCCCGAAGAAGGGAATGAAGAATGCGATCCCTGCTGATGTTGTCGCAGCACTTGACACTTCGAAACAGAGTGAAAGAATGTCAATGAATGACATCACAGAAACGGCAAAGAACGTTAACCAAAGCCCAGAACAATTCAACATTAATCATTCTTCCATCAAACGACACAGAACATTACCACTCCAAGCTAAGAATAACATTGAACAATGAGGCTGAGAAGGTTCCATTCATTGTTCGCTGCGAAGAAACGTTCATTCCACATCTGCTGAACACAGTCAAGCAAGTGGAAATATTTGTATCCATTACCACCACCACCAAAATGCAATGTCACCTGATGGGAACCCGAGGTGGACCAGGTGAAGAGCAAGCAAGTGCTGCTACCCGAGGTGGACCAGGTGAAGAGCAAGCAAGTGCTGCTACCCGAGGTGGACCAGGTGAAGAGCAAGCAAGTGCTGCTACCCGAGGTGGACCAGGTGAAGAGCAAGCAAGTGCTGCTACCCGAGGTGGACCAGGTGAAGAGCAAGCAAGTGCTGCTACCCGAGGTGGACCAGGTGAAGAGCAAGCAAGTGCTGATACCCGAGGTGGACCAGGTGAAGAGCAAGCAAGTGCTGCTACCCGAGGTGGACCAGGTGAAGAGCAAGCAAGTGCTGCTACCCGAGGTGGACCAGGTGAAGAGCAAGCAAGTGCTGCTACCCGAGGTGGACCAGGTGAAGAGCAAGCAAGTGCTGCTACCCGAGGTGGACCAGGTGAAGAGCAAGCAAGTGCTGCTACCCGAGGTGGACCAGGTGAAGAGCAAGCAAGTGCTGTACCCGAGGTGGACCAGGTGAAGAGCAAGCAAGTGCTGCTACCCGAGGTGGACCAGGTGAAGAGCAAGCAAGTGCTGCTACCCGAGGTGGACCAGGTGAAGAGCAAGCAGTGCTGTTACCCGAGGTGGACCAGGGAAGAGCAAGCAAGTGCTGCTACCCGAGGTGGACCAGGTGAAGAGCAAGCAAGTGCTGCTACCCGAGGTGGACCAGGTGAAGAGCAAGCAAGTGCTGTTACCCTAGGTGGACCAGGTGAAGAGCAAGCAAGTGCTGCTACCCGAGGTGGACCAGGTGAAGAGCAAGCAAGTGCTGCTACCCGAGGTGGACCAGGTGAAGAGCAAGCAAGTGCTGCTACCCGAGGTGGACCAGGTGAAGAGCAAGCAAGTGCTGTTACCCGAGGTGGACCAGGTGAAGAGCAAGCAAGTGCTGTTACCCGAGGTGGACCAGGTGAAGAGCAAGCAAGTGCTGCTACCCGAGGTGGACCAGGTGAAGAGCAAGCAAGTGCTGCTACCCGAGGTGGACCAGGTGAAGAGCAAGCAAGTGCTGCTACCCGAGGTGGACCAGGTGAAGACAAGCAAGTGCTGCTACCCGAGGTGGACCAGGTGAAGAGCAAGCAAGTGCTGCTACCGAGGTGGACCAGGTGAAGAGCAAGCAAGTGCTGCTACCCGAGGTGGACCAGGTGAAGAGCAAGCAAGTGCTGCTACCCGAGGTGGACCAGGTGAAGAGCAAGCAAGTGCTGCTACCCGAGGTGGACCAGGTGAAGAGCAAGCAAGTGCTGCTACCCGAGGTGGACCAGGTGAAGAGCAAGCAAGTGCTGCTACCCGAGGTGGACCAGGTGAAGAGCAAGCAAGTGCTGCTACCCGAGGTGGACCAGGTGAAGAGCAAGCAAGTGCTGCTACCCGAGGTGGACCAGGTGAAGAGCAAGCAAGTGCTGCTACCCGAGGTGGACCAGGTGAAGAGCAAGCAAGTGCTGCTACCCGAGGTGGACCAGGTGAAGAGCAAGCAAGTGCTGATACCCGAGGTGGACCAGGTGAAGAGCAAGCAAGTGCTGCTACCCGAGGTGGACCAGGTGAAGAGCAAGCAAGTGCTGCTACCCGAGGTGGACCAGGTGAAGAGCAAGCAAGTGCTGTCACCCAGCATCTCCAAGAATGGAACACTACAGAGTGTGTCATCGTAATATGCTTCCACGTAGCTGCTTCAAACACTCAGTGGAGCACAAGTGTTCGTCTTGAACACTGGGTAAGAACGAACCTTCATTTACCACCACATAATGGAAGTGGTGATGCCAAAGAAATTTAGCCCTTGCTGTGGATGCACACAAGGTTCTTATATTTTCTTTTCAGGAATTTCAAGGCAAAATAAAATTTTATTTACTAGTCCAACTTTGCTACGTGTTAGTTAGTTAGTTACCATTTTGTCCTAGGCACATGTCGACTAGACACTAGGCCTGTTGTATATATATATGTGTGTGTGTGTGTGTAAGGAAACACTTCGAAATGTTTCGGCCCCGCCGGAAATTGAACCCGGGCCCTCCGTGCGTGAAGCAAGAGCGCTAGCCACCATGCCATCGGGGCGTGTGTGCTTCAAGTGTTGCACAAGATGCAGTGCTTCAAGTGTTGCACAAGATCCAGTGCTTCAAGTGTTGTACAAGATGCAGTGCTTCAAGTGTTGTACAAGATGCAGTGCTTCAAGTGATGCACAAGATGCAGTGCTCCAAGTGTTGTTAAAGATGCAGTGCTTCAAGTGTTGCATAAGATGCAGTGCTTCAAGTGTTGCACAAGATGCAGTGCTTCAAGTGTTGCACAAGATGCAGTGCTTCAAGTGATGCACAAGATGCAGTGCTTCAAGTGTTGCACAAGATGCAGTGCTTCAAGTGATGCACAAGATGCAGTGCTTCAAGTGTTGCACAAGCTGCAGTGCTTCAAGTGTTGCACAAGATGCAGTGCTTCAAGTGATGCACAAGATGCAGTGCTTCAAGTGATGCACAAGATGCAGTGCTTCAAGTGTTGCACAAGATGCAGTGCTTCAAGTGATGCACAAGATGCAGTGCTTCAAGTGTTGCACAAGCTGCAGTGCTTCAAGTGTTGCACAAGATGCAGTACTTCAAGTGGTGCACAAGATGCAGTGCTTCAAACGATGCAAAAGATGCAGTGCTTCAAGTGTTCCACAAGATGCAGTGCTTCAAGTGTTGCACAAGATGCAGTGCTTCAAGTGATGCACAAGATACAGTGCTTCAAGTGATGCACAAGATGCAGTGCTTCAAGTGTTGCACAAGATGCAGTGCTTAAAGTGATGCACAAGATGCAGTGCTTCAAGTGTTGCACAAGATGCAGTGCTTCAAGTGTTGCACAAGATGCAGTGCTTCAAGGTATGCACAAGATGCAGTGTTTCAAGTGTTGCACAAGATGCAGTGCTTCAAGTGTTGCACAAGATGAAGTGCTTCAAGTGTTGCACAAGATGCAGTGCTTTAAGTGATGCACAATATGCAGTGCTTTAGGTGATGCATAAGATGCAGTTCTTCAGGTGAGGCACAAGATGCAGTGCTTCAGGTGATGCACAATGCTCTGGAATCATAAAAATATCCTGATGACCACCGAGAATTGATTGTGATGTCCATCTTCTTCTTTGTATTAAAGATTGCCACAGTGGATGGGGAAGGTCTTGCACTGCCTCAAGTATTAAAGATTGCCACAGTGGATGGGGAGGGTCTTGCACTGCCTCAAGTATTAAAGATTGCCACAGTGGATGGGGAAGGTCTTGCACTGCCTCAAAATCTCGATGTTCCAGAAGCAGTTGAAGAATTTCAGTCCTCGCTAAAAGAAATTTGCTTAATAAATTGGTAAATAGAAATTTACACAGCTTAAAGTGATATCACCAATTGTAAAATTTGAAACCTATCAGAAAAGGCTTTGTCCAGTAAGTAATCTAATTCCATTGATTCCGAGTTTAAAAAATTCAGTTAAATTTCGAATGGCAATTCACATGAATTTTAAGATAGCTTCTAGGCTGGTGAGGATGAGTAACGCTGGTCACAGGGCACCTGGACATGCTGCTTGTTTCAAGAATTTGGTCTTCATTACCGTACACAAGTTTTGAACATTACGAAATGATTGGATGAAGCGTTCTTGAGTTTTGTGAGAAATAAAATAAAAAAGTTGCAGGAAATAAAGTAAAAAACATTCAGGCAACCTCTTAAACTTTAGGACCTTAATGTTGCTCAACGCCTCATATAAATTATCACATGTATGTTAGAGGGAGAACAAAATTTCCCAGTGATTAAGTCTACTGTCAATGCAAAGATAAGTATAATATAAAAAGAAGTGGGAAGATAAACCATAGGGGTATTACAGCAGGCAACGGAATTGAGGATTTGTTTTATTAGAATTCAGAGCCTGCAACATGCAATATAATACAAATTACAGCTTTAGTAGGTACTATATAGGTAAAAATGAACCTACATATAACATAACCTATTATCAATAGAATATCATTAGAAATATAAACAATAGCGCTATTTACTATTAGTGTTAGACCAATCCTCAAGAACTGATGCAGGGAGCTTTCAAGAACTGATGCAGGGAGCTTTCAAGAACTGATGCAGGGAGCTTTCAAGAACTGATGCAGGGAGCTTTCAAGAACTGATGCAGGGAGCTTTCACTTAACATAAGACAAACATCATCTACAGAATATACACAGGTGTGTCATAAGGCTGCAACATGAAAGGAGCAACAGCAGCTAAAAACCTTTCTTGATCAAAGGAGCTAGAGCTACCCTTCCCAAACTCAGCTCAAGCGTGATTATATTGCATTGCAGCGCTACTTGACTCCAACGAGCTTAGTGCTTTTATGTAAATACAATATTATTAGCTATGAATAGTGAACGAATTGATGAAAATAATGACTATTGTAGTTATAAATAAACTACCAGGAAGAAGTCAAAACAAATTAAGTTGCATAAATATAGATTTAGAAAAAAATAGACCGTCTTAGTTAACTAAATAAATAGATTAGACAAGTATACAAATTGGGAAGGTTGGGTGTCAGAGGGACGTGTTTACCAAATACCAGCAGATCCACTGTAGTGTTCTCTATTTTACAGTTAAGAACGACCCTTACCTCACATGTCAAAAAGTGTGCATAATAAGAGGTGCGGAAAAATGGATTATTTAGCATAGAAGAAATCATGGCGAGGCAACACAGAGGGAAGCTGGGCAACCACAGTGTCATACAAGAAGGTTGATAGTCCTTCAGACGGGTAGGCGTGAAGTTAACGATTTTTTCTAGTTAAAGTGTTAAACCCATTTGGGTCATTCAGCGCAGAAATGGGGGCCTCTGTCCGGGAGGTTCGATCCGAGGTAAATGGAGATATGATCTAAATTCTCTTAGGCCATATTATCATTCTGGTTATGAACTTATTTTCATAATGTCAGGATCATCTGAGGCTCAAGTACACCTTCTCGCAGAAGTTCTAAACCATCAGATACTGGAGGAGGTCTCAACTTTATATTTTGACAGTCTGTACAGAGAAGTATCTAGAATGGGAAGTTGCTAACTTGTTTGTCTTCCAGCAATGATGGCTACTGATGTTTGGCTCTCGCTTACCTCTCACCCTGAAGATAAGCAACCACAGGGTATAAGTAACTATGTCTCTTTCCCTTTTGCTTTTGGTATTGGCGACACCATTATTGGGCAGAGTGAAAGGATTGACTTTGGCGATTTCTTGGTAGGTGTCTCCTATACGGTGGGAGCTCTGGTGATTGATTTGTCTCCCTCTCTGTTGGACATTCCTCTTTGTACCTGTAACCCAGGGTCCTGAGCATCCACACGATGGGAGTTAGCATGGTTGGTGCTGTTGTTTTCGCCCTTAGTATTAAGGCCAAGAACCTTTCAGTCATTTTGTGAGTCACTGTTGTCCTGGGATAAAGCATATCATTCTAGTTGGTATATTGGAAGGATAAAAGTTAGTTATGACATTTTGGAACAGAACCTACTCTCAAGTTCCTTAATGTTCACTGCAGATTAATGTGGACTTCATTAATCTGTTCTGCAGCCTTGCTGTTGGCATTGTTGGTTCAGCTACTGTTCTAGCTGTTAATGCTGGTGCTTCTGTGCGATTTCTGTATATAGAAGTCTTTGTAGTACTATTCTTTTTGTCTGTCTTGCAGACATTAAAAGCTAATATGAGAAGCAAAACTCATATTTATTCAAGCTTTTATGGCACCAGTGTGTGGTGCGAGATTATCACCTCTGGTCCTCCGGAACAAGTGTTCAGCGGAGGTGAGGAAAAAACTGTAAGGACTATTCTTAGAGAAGTCGGGGTGACACACTACTGTCACGGGTGACATGATAGTCACGGGTGACTCCACACAGAATTCTTCAAAGGAATTCGCAGTAGTAAAGAATGTCTAACTACTGTCAAAGAGACATTAACAAGTGCTCTTGACAGGATGTTTAAGCCAGAAAAGTCACTGGTTGAGTCTGACTTGTCAGAGGAACTTATGGCAAGCGACATGTGTTTTCTCGTATTGCTTTCCTCATGTGTGAGCCAGCGATTGTCTTCCTGTCTGTTAAAGAGTCGTGGCTTTAGCAACTTGTGTTGTGACTCAGTTATGAGGACGCTTAGAGAAGCGGCTCGTCTGAACCTTAAGACATGCTTTGAAGAACTACGGTTTTCTAGCCATATTGTCTCGTGCTGCTGCATTTCTTCTGAGTATCTCGCTTGGAACTCCTTCGTCGCCTGGAAGAAGTCATTTTGGAGGTATTCATGTTCAGCAGACTGACATGAACGTAGAGACGCGACCGACACTTCAGGAAGAGCCAGATGCTCTTCGTACTTCAAGACGTCGTCATTTTGCATGCTTCCTGACACACTAACCTCTATGCTACAAGCTAGTCCCTGAGCTGAAGTTGATACACTTCTGACACACTAGCCTCTATGCTACAAGCTAGTCCCTGAGCTGAAGTTGATACACTTCTGACACACTAGCCTCTATGCTACAAGCTAGTCCCTGAGCTGAAGTTGATACACTTCTGACACACTAACCTCTATGCTACAAGCTAGTCCCTGAGCTGAAGTTGATACACTTCTGACACACTAACCTCTATGCTACAAGCTAGTCCCTGAGCTAAAGTTGATACACTTCTGACACACTAACCTCTATGCTACAAGCTAGTCCCTGAGCTAAAGTTGATACACTTCTGACACACTAACCTCTATGCTACAAGCTAGTCCCTGAGCTGAAGTTGATACACTTCTGACATACTAGCCTCTATAGTACAAGCTAGTCCCTGAGCAGGAACCTGCCTTCGCCTCCTGACATACTAGCCTGACAAACTAGTCCCTGAGCAGGAACCTGCCTTCGCCTCCTGACATACTAGCCTGACAAACTAGTCCCTGAGCAGGAGTCAGCATATACTTCTGACACACTAGCCTCTATATTACAAGCTAGTCCCTGAGCAAAAGTTGGTATACTTTTGACAAACTAGCCCCTGTGTAATAAGCTAGTCCCTGAGCAGAAGTCTGCACCCGTCTGACATACTAGCCTGACAAACTAGTCCCTGAGCAGAGGTCTGCTGGTACTTCCGCCAGATTGGTATATGGTGAGTCTCTGAGTAGAAAATGGCTGTATGCTGCACGTGCATAAAAGGTTTCAGAATATTGAAGATATGAAGGTGAGGCGCGTATGTGTGCAAGGCAACGCTGCCCCCCTTCCCACCTGGACTCGTCTTCTGTTAGTATTTCATCACCCTCGTCTGTGGTGGTGCCGTGTTCTTGGTTGCCACGTACGCCACTTCTCAACAGTGTCAGGTCCACAGTTTGTGGCCCGTTTGTATAAAGGGCTCCGGCAGTTGATGCTTAGTCAACTGTTCAAATCACCCTAGCTGTTTCTCTCAGACTTCATTTTTCACCGAGATAGCGTTTTGATTGAACATGTGTTAATTATATGTTCTTGGTGTATCTACTGTGTCAAGCTGTCTCTCGCCGTCTTCACGTTTCACTGGTAAAGTGTTTTGACTGATCTAGTGATATGTTCATCGTGTGTCTACTGGTGTCAACTTTTAGTGTTTAGCAAACGGTTGCTATTTAGAAAATTATTACTGAAAAGAACTTCATGAGGTAGTGTCTGAGGTTACACCGCCTCTTTACTTTTCTGGTCTGGGAGCAGTGTGGTGAGCTCCCACTACCGGACCCACTTACTTCTTCAGTGCTCTAGAGGAAAGTGCTGGTGTTGACTAGGCGACATTATTCGTCTATGATGCTAGCAAGACTCAGCAATGGTAATCCTGAGTCTGACGCTTAGAGCTTCTGCCGTTTCTGCACTGTGAGTTTAACAAGATGCGGTGGATAGCGGTCCGTTGTCAGTGTTTCAACGTTCTACCATTGTTCAAGACTTACCATGATGTTGAGGCTTACTGTCTGAGCCGGTCACCAAACTTGACCAGGTTGGAGATGCATCCTTGACTAGTATATCTGTCAAGGCAGTACTTTTGTCTAATGTTGGTTAATATAGGACTCACTCAATGTTTGTGATGAAAAATTGGAGATGTGTTTTGACAGTTATATAGCACAAGAATATTTTTTGTACTATTTAGAAATGTCGAAGCTAGATAAATTAACCAGTGAAAAAGAAAGGTTATTTATAAAAATAATTCATGTGACTTAGATTTGTCTTGTTCTAAATATTTAGAGAAATTTAAGTGTTTAATTACGCATTGTCATGAAAATGCATTAAGTTTGAGTATAAGAAAATTAGAGAAATTATATATGAAATTTACTTAAGATTTATTTAAAAATTTGTATTTAACAGACAATTAATATATCAGTAGTTAGACTGTTGGGTTTAGTCCTGACTCTTTCTCTTCTACTTCAGCTCTTCCTCTCACCGGCTATTCTTCGTCTGTCCCCACTTCCCCCTCGCCCCTAGTGGGTCCTTACCTGAGAGTCTGAACTGAACTGAACTGAACAGACAATTTATTTTTCTTTATTTTCTATATTTCACTCATGTTAACTTGGATATATTTTCAGTAATAAGATGTGTTGGTGGATTGAGATTATTGGAGAAAGAAGCTGAGAGTAAGGTGTTGTGTGAATGTTATGAGTGGCGCAGTATACAGGCCTGACGCCTCGCCCCCCTCCCCCCACCAGGCTCAGTCAACCTTTCGAAAAAGCAGTTGCCGTGACGTTACTGCCAATTATTCCGCTTACAATGTGTCAACGAAATATCTCCTGCACTTATTCAAGACTGGTGATAGCATATATTTGGCTGTCTCTTACCCTTTAGTGTAAGGAAACTAAATTAAAGCCTTTGCTTACTCTATATGTATTTGAAGTTGTTAAAGTATATAGGTTTTTAAAGGCATTATACTTCAATAGTTAAAGATATTCTGCCTTGCCTAGCTGAAGTAACATGTTTAATCTGACATACAATGTATGTAACTCTTATACTTTTACTTTAACAGTAAATGTCCGGAAGTATGGGATTGTCTCAACGGACCTTGCGAAGGAGTGCAGAGCTGCCATGCTACAAATTGTATATTACGCAGCTTCCATCGCATCTTTGGACGCTCCTCCACAAGCTCCGTGGACGATACTTCCTTATTTTTAAAGCTCCTGGTGCGACCTGTGGTTGTGAGGGGGAGGTGTTACGGGTATACCCTTGACCAACATTTTATATTGTGTGTATTTTTATCATAATGGTATATTGGAGATATTTCCGTTATTAGCTAAAACGAAAATGTCTTACTTTATACTATTATTTGATTTAGCTATGTTGTAGGTAGGATGTTACATTTTACTGTGGTGTTCATGTAGTGTGAGACCACTAGTCATACTGCCGCTTACCTGTTTAGGTAGTGGCCGGTCTCCCCTCCCTCAGTCACGTGACCTACATGACGTCGTTTCATCAAACATTGACGATCGTCAGTAGGTTCACACATCCACTCCTGACCAGGAGTAGGTTCACACATCCACTCCTGACCAGGAGTAGGTTCACACATCCACTCCTGACCAGGAGTAGGTTCACTGACTTTCACAAGAGTAGTCATACGCTCTTCGGAGTAGGCTTGGGAAGTTATTCCACCTTTAAGAGGGTTTGTTAAGTCCCTAGTATGGTTTGAAAATTATCTATTCATCCACGACTTAGGGTGATAGCTTGTATTAGCCGAGCTTTGGTCAGTATTCTGAATTATTGTCTCAAGAAAATGTATTTGATGTTTCAGTTGATATTTTATACTTCTCTGCCTTTAGTGAGGCAATAGTCTCAGTTGTTGTATTGCGAAACGTTAATGTAAATTATTATTTGTATAAAACTCATGTCATTGAGTATGATTATTGTACAGAAACAAGTAAAGTCATATGTCGACTGTTTTCGAATAAAGTGTATCATGATGTATTACACTGCAATAGAGATAACTTTATACCATACACTGAATAATTATATGAATTCTTTTATATTAAATTTCTCAAATTTTACTTGCTTGGGTCAATCTCCTAAAAATTACCCTAATACTATAATGATTTTCTCTAACGATGAAGCAATCAAAGCTTAATTTAATAACTTGTTACGACGGGGCAAAACAGGCTAATAAATGAGGCCCGGATCGTAATATTAAAGTGTTAAACCCATTTGGGTCATTCAGCGCAGAAATCAGTGGGGAAACAGACAGGCGACATATATGTTGGTGCGCCCGTAGTGCAGAACAAGAAGGTTAATCCTGGGAACAGTGCGGTAAAGAGGCTTATCCCTTCCTTCACAAGCATAAAAAGAAAATATGACAGAAATAGTTACCGTCAGTAACCCTAATTTCAAAAAGCAGGGCCAAGAGCTAGAGCTTTAAACGTGATAAATCTACTGGGTAAATATAGCAAGGTAAATAAACCTAGTTACCAGGACTTCCAGTCACTGCAGGAACTCCGCTATTTTGTTCCTTCTTATCAGAGAGAACTAAAAAAGTTTTGTGGTAAAACTGCAGAGTAAAGTTATTAAGTGAGACTGAGATCACAAGTAAATACAAGAGACTGGCAACAAATTTGTATAAAAGGGACTGGAACCACAAGTAAATAATGGCGCCAGAGACCAGAAGTGACCAAGACAACAGAGTCCACCTGCAAAGATAAAAACTGAAGGTAGACACCAAGAAGTATTTCATTATTATTATTATTATTATTATTATTTTATTTGTATTATTAGTAGTAATAATATTAATAGTAGTAGTGGTTGTAGAATAATTTTCATTATTATTATTATTATTATTATTATTAATACTATTTTTATGGGCAATTGCTAAAGCAAGAGGACCTATAATGTGAATTTGAAATGGGAGGTAATCAGAATTAATGCAAGAAAGAGAAAGGGATCTCTGATTCCTTTATTTAGGAGCCCAGCACTGGTATCAGGCACCCAACACTGGTATCAGGCACCCACCACTGGTATCAAGCACCCAACACTGGTATCAGGCACCCAACACTGGTATCAGGCACCTAACACTGGTATCAGGCACCCAACACTGGTATCAGGAACCCACCACTGGTATCAAGCACCCAGCACTGGTATCAGGCACCCGACACTGGTATCAGGCACCTAACACTGGTATCAGGCACCCAACACTGGTATCAGGCACCCAACACTGGTATCAGGTACCTAACACTGGCATCAGGCACCCAACAGGTATCAGGAACCCAACACGGGATCAAGCACCCAACACTGGTATCGGGCACCCAACACAGTATCGGCCCCCAACACTGGTATCGGGCCCCCCTCCTTTCTGGAAGGATCGCCCAACTGAAGGTATATCTTTAAAAGGATACTCAATCGGGGCAGTTTTCCCACATTTAGGTCCCTTTGGGCCCATGTAAAGATATCTCATGTTAATTTAGTAAAAAATTTTTGTCCTAAATTTTAAAATTTGACCAAAAAAATTGGAAAATAATTTAAATTTAAAAACTGAATCCATACACCTGAATGCTCAAACTTTAAATATTGTTATAAAAGTATTAACTATTTAGGTTAGCATAGGCACCACTGTGTTTCACAAATGCAAGTTTTTACAGACGAATCTCCCGCTGGCATGGCCGTGACGAACTCTTGCTCAAGTCCCCCTCAAAGCCGTTTGCATAATACTGAAAGTTATTAAGAAAACTTCCAAATTAGAATATGCGAGCATAAATATGCCTCACTTTGAACTTATTTTCCATTTACTTACCCTTTTCATTCTGATATTCTAAGCATTAAGTTCATTACAGTCCTCCATAAATTCCAGAATGCAAGACAACCTGCTGGCCAGTTGTAACATCCATACACTAATAATGACTTTTGTCCAGAGTTGACCTCTCCCAGTCTGTATATCCCCTTTCTATGCTTTACTAGATTTTTGTATTTTGAATATTTTTCAATATAGTGAAGGTGAGAGAAGTGAAGACATGCAAATAAGCAACTGTGGAATGAACAAAAACCCGCTACAGACCTTTAAACTGTCACCAGCTCCTCATTAGAAAATGTGAATTTAAATATGCTTGTGAGTGGAAAACTCGAAAGCCTGTGTTAGCAGACAGTGTCCCAACAGTAAAAAAAATTATATATATATATATATATATATATATATATATATATATATATATATATATATATATATATATATATATATATATATAGTAGGGTTTGGGAGTCAGCACCACCCAGGGGGGTACTACCGTCCCCCAAGTGAGTGAAAACAACCCGTATTTGTTTTACATG
>WNWK01025185.1:0-28829 GCA_009830355.1 Cherax destructor
ACAGGATGCCGCATTCACAATCGCTGTCGAGAGAATTAATAAATAAGATGTTGACGATGGCGTGATCTTCCTAGTAACTCACCCTGGAATCGCCCAATCCTAGTCCTGAAGGACGGTATTGGGGCCCCCAGTGATTGATTTTAGGAAGTTTAAACAATTCCAGCCTTTCCCCCTTTCCCCTGCTTTGACCTGTTGCAATATGAGAAAAAGGTCTTCTCAACCTAATTTTTTTAAAAAGGGTTTTTTAAAGTTCCTCTTCATGAGGACGCCAAAACTCACCATTCTCTCCCCAACGGTCATTTCAATTCTGTTTTTGGCTTTCGGTTAAGATCCTCACCTTAATTCTCGGGCTCATGGGTTTAGGGCCTTATGGGAAAAAAGATCTAATGGTATATTTAGAGGGCTAATTGTTATGTCCGAGGATGTAAAAAAAGCATTTGAAAGCTAGAGAAGGTATTGAGTAAGCTTAAAAGCAATCAAAGATCAAACTGTCTAAATGTAATTTTTTTAGATCAAAAAGTTTCTGGGTCACGGTCCTCTAGAGATGACTGCCGAAGTAAAGTAGATGCATTTAATTTTCCCCAAATCCCCAAAAATGTGATGCCAAGATCCTTTGTGGGGGTTAGGGGTTTTTTTAGATTATATTCCAATTTTTTTCAATAGCAGCTCCTCTTGAGTTGTTAAGAAAATGCCCCATTTGTTTGGACCTTCAGTCGGAAAAAGCATTTCAAACCTTGAAAGAAAGTTATTTCCCAATCAAAATTTGTTTCCGCCTTTCTTTTAACCACTGATGCTGTTCTATAGGCATTGGGGGAGTTCTTCACAAAGATTGATAGAAATAAACCAGTTGCATTTGTATCAAGTCCTTAAAAAGGCTGAAAAAAATTATGGGAACTGAGCAAGAAGCCTTGCAATGTGTGGGGCTTTAAAAAACTTGAGACATAATTTATCAGTACCCTGTCCATGTTGACAGATCACCCCCTCTAATCCCCTTTTTAGAATAAACAACCTCGGGGAAAACCCCAATGGCCTTAACTATCCAGAGTTAACCCTACCTTTAACATTCCCAAGTCAAATGTATTTAGATGCTTTTCGCGTCATGTTGCGGTTCTGATCCTCCTTTAGTGCTGAGGATGAAAAATCCCCGAACAGATCCCTTTTTCGGTTGACTCGATTCCTGCTACGGAAGACCTTATTTTTCTGTGAAGCCCCAGCCCCTTTGTGCTTTTTTATAACCCCAAAAATTACTTTGTAAACGGGAACGCCTGGTAAAGGGCATCCAAGTAATTCCCTCACACAAAAGATTTTTTAAATAATTCACGATGCCGGGTTTCCCTGGTTTGGCCCCTTAAACAAAAGATTGAATACTTTTGGCCCCTATGGCAACTATTTACCAGTATTTTAAAAAAAGTGTTTTGGGAAACACAAGGGTAATATCAACGGCCCCCAACCTATCCCGATGTTCCCCTACTAGTGAGCCATGGGAAAAGGTTGCAATAGATCGTAACTAATTTTTAATGTAAAGCAAGGCAATAAACATCTTTTTTGATGGTCGATCATTTCACCAGATTTGTGATTAGTTCCTTTCCCGACAAGACTGCCGGACATAGCTAAAGCGTTTAAGGGAATATAATATGTAGACCACCACTCCTAAATCCTTTTTATCCGATAATGAGTGAATTTTACGAGATTCTAGAAAATATTTCCTTGTATAAGATTACTAAATCTACCATTGTTCCCACCATCCCAGCAATGGTTTAGGGGAAAAACTAATAAAAAACTCGATGTCTTGAAAACCCCTGTTTCCCAATAGTTCAACCCGGGGGGAATTATACCTGATTTCAATTTATAAATTCTGCTTTCAAGTTCTATGGTGTCGATTCCCTTGTATTGTTTGGGCGTTTTCCTTATGAGTTGTTATATTCTAATCCAAAACGTTATAACCCATGATTTCATAGCAACTCTAAACCAAGCTCAGTGTTTTTTGAAGAATCCAAAACTTCTGTCAACAGCAGAATTTTGGTAACTAATACTAAGCCAAACCGACTAAATTCAATGGGTCCCCAATCATGTTGTTCCTTTAACAAAACTTCAGCAATGCCTAAATTAGACCAAAAGTTTGTTGGCCCGTATCGAGTAGTTGAATATATCAAGGGCAATAAGTATAAAGTTAGAGAACTTAGTACGGGTAAGTGTAAAGAATCGCATCTAGATCATATGAAGTTAGTATGTGACGAAGACGAAGCCCCTGATGACCAGACTGTTGTGACTGACAATGATAATCCGTCTGACCCAGTACCTTCAACTTCTAGTAGTGAGGCAGAGGGACAACCTGATTGTCGTTACTCCTTGCTACACGACAAGTGTTGAGAAACCCCAAGTATCATTTGTTGATATCAGTGTAGACCCTCCTCAATCAGAAGTTGAGTTACCTACTGTAACAGAGTTTGATCCACCCAGAGATGATAACCATTCTGTATATGTAAATCTTACCCTAGCAGAATTGGGGTTAAATGTAAATAGACTGTACAATTAGATGATTGAGTTAAGAGAAATTGTCGACTGTGTGTTTTGTTACTAAGTGTTCATTATCTAGAATTTTTTTTTGTGTGTTCATGTTCCCTGCGAGTTCTGAGCTTTAACAGTTGACCGTGCTAGCCGAGTCTCTTTTTCTGTTAAAACTTCTTCCTTGTAAATATATTTATTCTTCCTCAGAACCCGCTGAGTGCATGAATACAGATTGATCGATCAAATTTGCAATTGTTTTATATATAATCCATTATTTCTAGATCCATTAAATTTCTCTTAAGTACCATTAACTCAAGAAGTGCGAGAGTAAGATTAATCTTGATCAGTTCAAAGGTATAATGTGTTTGCTATCGTATAGATTCATCCAGTACCACCTGTCTGTTCAGTCTATAGAGTTGTATAGTATGCCGAGACGTCATACGATAACATGGCCGAGCTGTCGTGTCAGTATCATATATACACTTGTGTAGTGTATCTTCCCTTTTATACAGCTGGTCCCTTTGCGTGTGACGTCACGGTACCCGCTGACGTCAGAGGCTCAGCGCATGTGCACAGCCTCTCATAGGCACTCTTCCTCACTAACGTTAGACCTACAGGCGAGACAGACGGGTGGCTGGACTCTCCTTCACTTACTGTAAATATACCGTAACCATCCAACAAGGAGTATCTTTGACCTCCTATATATCTCTCCCAAGACCCACGCGACAGCTAGACCTGTATACCTTATACATGTACTTGTAGAAATAAAGATATTATTATTATTATTATTATTATTATTATTATTATTATTATTATTATTATATTCTGTGAGCCATAATTATAAAGTAAGTAAGTTTATTCAGGTTCATGTACACATAAATACAGTTACATAAATTATCATACATAGCAGCATATGTGTAGATTAAATGAGATAACCCAAAAAACTCAAAGTGACTTATTTTCATTCGGTTCCCTGTAAGATCTTATTTAAACTTTAAAAGCTAAAACAGCTAAGTAACTCAACTATGTGAGAAGCAGTTACAGTAAAAGAAAATAAGGAGGATGGGTATGGGGTGCATAATAAAGATATTAAACTAACTAACTAAAAGGAGATATACTAGGAATAAGGTAAACCGAGTTATTTACAGCAGAACCACTGAAAGTACACTGTCAAGTCACTTTGTCTGACTTTATTTGGGTTATCCTAGATAATTTACACATATATACTGTGCATGATAATTTGTGTAACAGTATTTATGTGTACCTATACCTAAATAAACTTATTTACTTAGAAATAGTCAGTCACTCTATATGATCAAAAACTGAAGCATAATTTGCAAATTTGCTGATGACACCAAAATAGGCCGTCCAATTCATTCTAATGAGGACATTAGAGCACTCCAGGATGATTTGAATAGACTGATGCAGTGGTCGGAGAAGTGGCAGATGCAGTTTAATGTAGACAAATGCAAAGTTCTAAATGTTGGGCAGGACAATAACCATGCCAAATATAAAATTAATAATGTAGATCTTATTACTTGTGATTGGGAGAAGGATTTAGGAGTTCTGGTTAGTAGTAATCTAAAACCAAGACAACAGTGCATAAATGTTCGCAATAAAGCTAACAGAATCCTTGGCTTCATATCAGGAATGGATATAAATGCACTGGAAAACGTACAGAGGAGGATGACAAAGTTGATTCCATGTATCAGAAATCTTCCCTATGAGGATAGACTGAGGGCCCTGAATCTGCACTCTCTAGAAAGGCGTAGAATTAGGGGATATATGATTGAGGTGTATAAATGGAAAACAGTAATAAATAAAGGGGATGTAAATAGCGGGCTGAAAATATCTAGCCAAGACAGGACTCGCAGCAATGGTTTCAAGTTGGAAAAATTCAGATTCAGGAAGGATATAGGAAAGCACTGGTTTGGTAATAGAGTTGTGGATAAGTGGAACAAACTCCCGAGTACCGTCATAGATGCTAAGAAGTTGTGTAGTTTTAAAAATAGGTTAAATAAATACATGAGTGGGTGTGGGTGGGTGCGAGTTGGACCTGACTAGCTTGTGCTACTAGGTCAGATGCCATACTAATTCCTTAAGTGGAAGTGACCTGACTACCTGGAGTTTATCTGGAAAGGGTTAAATCCAGGTGGTCGGCTAGATAAATATATGAATGAGTGCGGGTGGGTGTGAGTTGGTCCTGACTAGCTTGTGCTACTAGGTCAGATGCCGTGCTCCTTCCTTAAGTGAATGTAACCTGACCTGTCTGGGTTGGGGCATTGGATTAAGCCGGTTGGAGACTTGGACCTGCCTCGCATGGGCCAGTAGGCCTGCTGCAGTGTTCCTTCTTTCTTATGTTCTTATGTTCTTAAATGTGTGAATAAAATTATGTAGTGATGTTAAGCAATATAAAGAGCAATTAATCATTTTTTTTTATATACCTAACTTGGTACGTGTGAGTTTCGCTTCTATTTACTGTAGTTTATGCTATATATCCATTTTTTATATCCCAAATTAAAAAAAAAAACGAATTTTTAGAGTAGACTAAACTATTTCGGTTATTAAAATAACATAATTGGGGAACTACGTAAGTAATTAAGTAAGATTTTATAAATGTTTATTATAGTAGTTCATATTTTTACAATTGTCCATTATGAGGCTTTCCTAAGAAACAGCAAACAAGTTATTAGTCTTAAGCTGGATCTGGTAACTAGTAAGATGATGACACGACTCACGAAATCGTAATGGCACGATTGCAAACAAACCATACCACGGGTGGGGTTTGAATCCCACCCGTGGTATGGTTTAAGATGATGACACATCCACTGATAATATCCAAAATTCTAGAGAGGGCGGTGTACTGTTAAGTAGTTAAGCATCTCAATAACAACAACATTCTCCATAGTTACCAGTCAGGCTTTAGGAGATCTTACTCCACCTCCGCCTCCCTAATTAATCTGATGGATTACAAGAGAACTAAATTGTCGATAGGGAATCTCATAGGAATGGTAACCTTAGACTTGCAAAAGGCCTTCGATACTGTCAACCACAATATATTATGTAAGAAACTGAAAGCAATCAGCATAGGTTCCGTAGACTGGTTTAAGTCCTACCTTAGCAACAGGACACAAATTGTCAAAATCAACAAAAAAGAATCAGAACCACTGCCGATAGCATGTGGAGTTCCCCAAGGTAGTATTCTGGGTCCCTTATTATTCCTGTGTTATGTAAATGACATGCCCATCAGTGTCAAGTGCAAACTCCTACTGTATGCGGATGACAGTGCTCTGTTAGTGTCAGGTAAAGACCCACAAGATATAGCTAATATAATAACACTGGAACTGGAGTCCTGCAGCAAATGGTTAGTAGACAACAAACTATCGTTACACCTCGGGAAAACAGAAGCCATACTCTTTGGCACGAAATATAAACTGAGATGGGTAAATAATTTTAAGGCTCGGTGTAACGGTAAACCCATCACTTCAGTTTCCTCAGTAAAATATCTGACCCTTTGACCTGATAGGGAACAGTGTAGTAAAGAAAGCGAATGCCAGACTGAAGTTCCTGTACAGACAAGCACAGTGTCTACCTACTGAGGCTCGCAGGACCCTATGTCTAGCCCTTATACAATGTCATATTGACTACGCTTGCTCTTCATGGTACTCTGCCTTGACAAAAAAACAACAACTGAAAGATAGACTACAAATCACCCTGCACAAAATTGTAAGATTCATCCTGGACCTGGGTCCAAGAGAGCATGTAGGCCTGGATGAATTACAACAATTGTATATGCTGAATGTTGAAGACAGAGTAAAACAACTGAAGTTAAATCAAGTTAATAAAAATTACTCACAGTGTCTAGAATATTTTGCTGCCAATTTTGTCAAGGCTGGGAACCAAAGCAGTCATAGTACTAGGGGGAGAGAACACAACTTTGTAGTACCCACAGTCAGTGGCTAGGCTTCAAACACCTTTTATTGTAGAGTAATAAAGAAATGGAAAAGACTGCCTGCACATGTCAAAGCCAGTCATAGCATGAGCCAGTTCAAGAAGAGAGCCAAAAGGCACCTAATGAATGTAGCGACAGAAAGGGAGGAGAATGATTTTATATATTTTTTAGCTAATACACATGTAAATATAAATAACTCATTTTACCTAATTCTTAGTATATCTCCTTTATAGTTTAATAATAAGATATTATCTCCTTTATAGTACAATAATAAGGTATTAAAAGGACCCAATGGAAATAAGCACTTTTTTTTTTGGTTATCCTGGGTTATCTACACATATGCTGCTATGTATGATAATCTTTGTAACTGTATTTGTGTATACCTGAATAAACTTACTTACTTATAAGCAACTCATGAAATACCAGAGTACGAAATCAGTGATTAAGCCCCAGCTATCGTATGGTGTTGGATACCAGTTGAATTTCTGTAGTGGCTTACTGGTGTTGGGTACCAGTGGCTAAGCAACCCCTGGTATACCAGAGCTAAGTTATCAACTCCATAAAAAAACAGAGAAACATAATTTTGTGTCCTATTCTTAATTAAAATATTAATACAGTATTTTTTATTTCGCATTCTTGCCCCTGTTCTTTACTGACTACTGTATTACTAGAATTGTTATGAGTTTTCTATTATGAACTTACAAATTGGGAAGGAACTACAGTTTTTTATGTATTATTTGTAGATAATCTTCATGATATTGTTATTTTCATCAGGTTTTCTACACCGAGATGTATTTATTTTTCAGTGTATATAAGATGAAGGTTTACTTTAAGCCCTGTAAGGGATTAAGGAATTCTTGACTGGTGGTGCACAGGTTATATTCACCCTTAATAACATTCTTATAGTAACTTTCAAACCCAATAAACCAACCAATCTTGATCTCTATGACATTTTACAACATGGACGGGGTCGCGGGGGCGCTGACCCCCAGAACACCCTCCAGGAAGGTGATGTAATGCTTTAGAAAACAGACAAGTTGAAAAAGGAGACACTTGAGCAACACTTGGGAATCTTTATTGAGGAAACGTTTCGCCACACAGTGGCTTCATCAGTCCAATACAGAGAACGGTGGAAGATGAGGAAGAGAATGAGGTAATTAGTCCCTCAGATTGGAGTCGATGTGTTCAGTTCATCAGTCGGTACTTTTCTCAACATTTATGGACTGAACATATCGACTCCAGGCTGAGGGACTGATTACCTCTCCTCATCATCATCTTTCACCGTTCTTCTCCTGTGTATTGGACTGAAGAAGCCACTGCCTGATGAAACGTTTCCTCAATGAAGATTCCAAAATGTCCTAATTGATATAGACGGGGAAGATAGCCTAAGCACCAGAGATCCCAACCTATGTCTAGAACAGATTAACTCTGTGGCACTGGAGGTTTGCTCAAGACATTACTTTAAGAAAAAGGAGGAAAAGATGTAAACTAGAAAGAGAAAGGCGCTCCTTATACAGGTGAAGGCAAAGAATAACAGAGCGGCTAAAAGAGGCCAATACGTAGGGAGACACTGGTCAGAGAAATAGCTAACATCGAACTAAAGCTAAAGGAATCTTACAGGAGTCAAGAAACGCGAGAAGACCTAAAAGCCATAAATGAAATCGAAAGAAACAAAAAGTATTTCTTTTCTTATGCCAAATCAAAGTCGAGAACAACATCCAGTGTGTCGGCATGTTATACCATTTTCAGCAAACACTACATAAAAGCATGAACTAAATAATAGAGAAAATACTGCTAGACTAAGAGTCTACCGTCTGACTGTTGGGATATCGTATGTTATATATGTATAATTAATCAAACTATGGTAGGTTATGAAGACTAGTATATAACCATAACAGTTATCGCAGCCATTGTTTAAATATTAAGTATTATTTGAAAACTCATAATTAGCCTGTGTGAACGCTTTAGATCAGATTGAGTGGAAATAAGCGGTTTTTATTGTTTGACGTGTTGTATTGGGTGTAGACCATCCGTTGATTACTAATGCATCAACGTTGATGATTGATGAGCGGTTTAGAGGTAAACATAACTGGTTCTTGTATTTTGATGGGTTCTGTAGATCAGGCTACAAGGGCTAGAGATCAACTAGGGTTAGGAGTCCTAGGGAAGAGATCTGAGCAGCTTGGTGGTCAGTCAGTGATGCATGACCCAGGTGCTCACACACTGAGTTGCGCTCACTACATGGAGTCCCATACACATGAAGAAATATACGAATGGTGATAATTTATTGCTTACTGTAAGTCATTATCAAGGTGTATTATTATTATTATTATTATTATTATTATTATTATTATTATTATTATTATTATTATTATTATTATTATTATTATTATTATTATTATATCAGTAATATTGATATATTTTACTTTGGCTCATGCACTTATATGATTATTATTCTATGCAGAAATGCCAGTAATTATATATTAAGAAAGTAAGGTGTGTACATGACACACCAGCATCGGGGACGGTCCAGCCAATAAGATACAATACCTGTAATTTGGGTTATCCAATGCCCCAGGTAATTGGATGATGCTGAGGAGGGGGTGTGACCTCCTCACTTGTCTCACGACTGTACATCACATGCTGTTTACCTGTAGTTCCGTGAAATGTGTGTGTGTGTGTGTGAGTGTGAGTGTGTGTGTGTGTGTGAGTGTGTGTGTGTGTGTGTGAGTGTGAGTGTGTGTGTGTGTGAGTGTGTGTGCAAGAGAACGCATCATCTGGACGAAGCCTGAAGGAGTGCGAGGCTGCCTACCTATATACGGGAGGTGGCAGAAATATAAAGGAAGCAGATAGAGGTAGTAGTGGAGGTAGTAGTAGTAATAGCAGTGGTAGTAGTAGTAGTAAGTAGTGCAATACTACCAGAGGTAGTAATAAGAAGGGAGCAGTGACAGTGACACAAAAGTCAAAGAGTGGAGTGTTAGTGAGGCAATAATAATGTTAATAGTAATAATAGTAGTAGTGGTAGTAGTGGAGGTAGTCTAAAGACAGGATAGAAAAAGGAGCACTGCAGGAAAGCTAATGGCTCACGAGGATAGTACCAAAAACACAGGGGTATAAAAAACTCACAGGACCGAACTCACCTAGGCAGAAAACAGGAAAGACAAGCCTTCCGGAGTCATAAACTCTGCTTTTTCAAAAGCTAAACAGACTTTCTTCTCTTGCAACCTCTCTGCTCCTGTGAAATCTACGAAAACAAAAAATAAAACTGGCTTCCGATCACAGGTAAGAACCAGAAGAGACAGCACCATGGATAATAAGAGACTGTGAAGAAGAACTAAGCTATCGTATTTACTCTGAAGTTTCCTTTTTATTTCATTCTTGAATGTGTATTATCAGCAGACAAGGGGAAAAATTACACATATTGTTCCGATATAGAAAAAAAAGGTGACATGAAAGGCTCTTTGAACCATAGTCCATTTATATCTCACGGAAAAGCCTTATTGTGAAATTACTGGAAAAATTATGGGAAAAACGTAAAAAAAAACTCTTTGTGAAAAATTACTGTTAATTGTCCAATGGTTGAGTCTTCGATCAACAATGTCCTGAACTCAATATTAAAATGGTATAAAATACCGACAGGTTGGTAAAGAAGACACATGTGCAACAGTCAGGTATTTTTATTCCGAAATGTGTCGCCTGCACAGGAGGCTTCTTCAGTCGAGTACATAAAAATCTGGTAGAAGCAGTAGAGGTGTGAAGACGATGTAACCAGTCCACCATTGAAGACGTAGCTTTGAGGTGGTCAGTCCCTCAGCCTGGAGAAGAGTACTATTTGTTTCATGTTATGGAAGAAATACTCTTCTCCAGGTTGAGGGACTGACCACCTCAAAACTACGTCTTCAAGGATGATGGACTGATGACATTGTCTTCACATCTCTACTGCTTCTACCTACTATTCTGTACTCGACTGAAGAAGCCTACTGTGTAGGCGAAACGTTTCTGAATGAAGATATACAGTGTGTATACACAGTACACCTATACTACATAGTGTGTATACACAGTACACCTATACTATACAGTGTGTATACACAGGACACCTATACTACACAGTGTGTATACACAGGACACCTATACTACACAGTGTGTATACACAGGACACCTATACTACACAGTGTGTATACACAGGACACCTATACTACACAGTGTGTATACACAGGACACCTATACTACACAGTGTGTACACACAGGACACCTATACTACACTGTGTATACACAGGACACCTATAACACAGTGTGTATACACAGGACACCTATACTACACAGTGTGTATACACAGGACACCTATACTACACAGTGTATATACACAGGACACCTATACTACACAGTGTGTATACACAGGACACCTATACTACACAGTGTATATACACAGGACACCTATACTACACAGTGTGTATACACAGGACACCTATACTACACAGTGCGTATACACAGGACACCTATACTACACAGTGTGTATACACAGGACACCTATACTACACAGTGTGTACACACAGGACACCTATACTACACAGTGTGTACACACAGGACACCTATACTACACAGTGTGTATACACAGGACACCTATACTACACAGTGTGTATACACAGGACACCTATACTACACAGTGTGTATACACAGGATACCTATACTACACAGTGTGTATACACAGGACACCTATACTACACAGTGTGTACACACAGGACACCTATACTACACAGTGTGTACACACAGGACACCTATACTACACAGTGTGTACACACAGGACACCTATACTACACAGTGTGTATACACAGGACACCTATACTACACAGTGTGTACACACAGGACACCTATACTACACAGTGTGTATACACAGGACACCTATACTACACAGTGTGTACACACAGGACACCTATAATACACAGTGTGTATACACAGGACACCTATACTACACAGTGTGTATACACAGGACACCTATACTACACAGTGTATATACACAGGACACCTATACTACACAGTGTGTATACACAGGACACCTATACTACACAGTGTGTATACACAGGACACCTATACTACACAGTGTGTATACACCGGACACCTATACTACACAGTGTGAATACACAGGACACCTATATTACACAGTGTGAATACACAGGACACCTATGCTCCACAGTGTGAACTCACCCTGACTAACTACACATTGCATATGCACACTGACACTAGCACTACACAGTGTGTATACACACTGACACTAGCACTACACAGTGTGTATACACACTGACACTAGCACTACACAGTGTGTATACACACTGACACTAGCACTACACAGTGTGTATACACACTGACACTAGCACTACACAGTGTGTATACACACTGACACTAACACTACACAGTGTGTATACACACTGACACTAACACTACATAGTGTGCATACACACTAACACTACACAGTGTGCATACACACTGACACTAGCACTACACAGTGTGTATACACACTGACACTAGCACTACACAGTGTGTATACACACTGACACTAGCACTACACAGTGTGTATACACACTGACATTAACACTACACAGTGTGCATACACACTGACACTAGCACTACACAGTGTGTATACACACTGACACTAACACTACACAGTGTGTATACACACTGACACTAACACTACACAGTGTGTATACACACTGACACTAACACTACATAGTGTGTATACACACTGACACTAACACTACACAGTGTGTATACACACTGACACTAACACTACACAGTGTGTATACACACTGACACTAACACTACACAGTATGTATACACACTGACACTAGCACTACACAGTATGTATACACACTGACACTAACACTACACAGTATGTATACACACTGGCACTACACAGTGTGTATACACACTGACACTAACACTACACAGTGTGTATACACACTGACACTAATACTACACAGTGTGTATACACACTGACACTAACACTACATAGTGTGTATACACACTAACACTACACAGTGTGTATACACACTGACACTAACACTACACAGTGTGTATACACACTGACACTAACACTACACAGTGTGTATACACACTGACACTAACACTACACAGTGTGTATACACACTGACACTAACACTACACAGTGTGTATACACACTGACACTAACACTACACAGTGTGTATACACACTGACACTAACACTACACAGTGTGTATACACACTGACACTAACACTACACAGTGTGTATACACACTGACACTAACACTACACAGTGTGTATACACACTGACACTAACACTACACAGTGTGTATACACACTGACACTAACACTACACAGTGTGTATACACACTGACACTAACACTACACAGTGTGTATACACACTGACACTAACACTACACAGTGTGCATACACACTGACACTAACACTACACAGTGTGTATACACACTGACACTAACACTACACAGTGTGTATACACACTGACACTAACACTACACAGTGTGTATACACACTGACACTAACACTACACAGTGTGCATACACACTGACACTAACACTACACAGTGTGTATACACACTGAACTAACACTACACAGTGTGTATACACACTGACACTAACACTACACAGTGTGTATACACACTGACACTAACACTACACAGTGTGTATACACACTGACACTACACTACACAGTGTGTATACACACTGACACTAACACTACACAGTGTGTATACACACTGACACTAACACTACACAGTGTGTATACACACTGACACTAACACTACACAGTGTGTATACTCACTGACACTAACACTACACAGTGTGTATACACACTGACACTAACACTACACAGTGTGTATACACACTGACACTAACACTACACAGTGTGTATACACACTGACACTAACACTACACAGTGTGTATACTCACTGACACTAGCACTTTTAGGATGTTAGGAAGCATTTCTTCAGCCATAGAGTAGTCAGGAAGTGGAACAGTCTAGCGAATGATGTAGTGGAGGCAGAAACCATACATAGTTTTAAGATGAGGTATGATAAAGCTCATGGAGCAGGGAGAGAAATGACCCAGTAGTGGACAGTGAAGAGGCGGGGCCAGGAGCTGAGTCTCGACCCCTGCAACCACAATTAGGTGAGTACAATTAGGTGAGTACACAGTATGTATACACACTGACACTAACACTATACAGTGTGTATACACACTGACACTAGCACTACACAGTGTGTATACTCACTGACACTACACATTACACAGTGTAAACATATATACTGACACTGATGATATACAGTGTGTACACAAAATAACACTACACAGAGTGAACATATCCTAACACTAACAATATACCATGTACACACTCTAACATTATGCAAAATATGCACACACTAACTCTACAACATGTACACACACTAACACTACACAATGTACACATTCTAACTCAACATGTAGACACACTAACACTACATGTACATGTACACACACAAAAAATGCACAGAATGTACACTTACTAACACTACAACATGTACACACACACACACACACACACACACACACACTCAGGAGCTATGACATAGCTTTAAGAAGAGGTATGATAAAGCTCAAGGAGCGGGGAGAGTGACCCAGAAGCGACCAGTAAAGAAGAGGGGCCAGGTGCTATGACTCGACCCCTGCAACCACAACTAGGTGAGTACACACACACACACCTCCGGGATATCAGAACAGAGAGGTACACCAACAAGGGATATACCAACAAGTGTAGGATGACGTACACATAACTGAGGAGGAGGTGAAGAAGCTGCTAAGTGACCTTGATACCTCAAAGGTGGTGGGACCAGACATCTCTCCGTGGGTCCTTAGAGAGGGAGCAGAGACGCTGTGTGTGCCACTAACCACAATTTTCAACAAATCCATTAAAACTGGGTAACTTCCTGAGGTATGGATGTACGGTTCGTACTTCTAACGGCTGCGCCATAGCTGTTCACGTGATTACCATGTGACTTGTGTTAGCCAATGATAGGCCTGCCTTTTGAATGCCCCAGTGCCGGGCGGCCCTAGTAGTCAGTACCATCCGAGTAGGCATAGCAGACGGACACAGGCATAGGCTCTCAGCTCCCATATATCCAACGCCTCATTAAACGCTACCAAAAACCAAGCTCATCGTCTGTTATATTACCAAATCTATGAAAAGAACCCCACAACACATGGAAGACGGCAAATGTAGTCCCCACTTTTAAGAAAGGAGACAGAAACGAGGCACTAAACTATAGACCAGTGTCACTGACATGTATAGTGTGCAAAGTCATGGAGAAGATTATCAGGAGAGTGGTTGTGCACCTAGAATGGAACAAGTTTATTAACGACAACCCGCACAGATTCAGGGAAGGCAAATCCTGTATCACAAACCTACTGGAGTTTTATGACAAGGTAACGGACATAAGACACGAGAGAGACGGGTGGGTAGATTGCATTTTCTTGGACTGCAAGAAGACCTTCGACACAGTTCCTCACAAGAGACTAGTGCAAAAGCTAGAGCAGTGGTTCTTAACCTTTTTCGTCATATGACCCCCGAGACTCTTCAGTGTATTATCGTGACCCCTATAATAAATTTTGAAATGGTGAACCTTGTGAAAAAGTAAGATAAAATAAAATGATAGGAAGACCATGGTTTATTGAAAATGCCACAGAACAAAAACCTTGAAAAATTCCACATAGCTTCTATAAATGCCAGAACATTGCAAATTCCACAGCACTATTGAACATCATACAAAACCTACTTGTCATTCACTCAGTGGGAGGGTTGAAATTGTTTTGCAGCCTTAAGTCTATCAAAGCGAGGAGCAGTGCTCGACAGGCAACACCTCATGTCAGCATCGATCACAAGCCTATTGCGTGCCTTCGTTTTCAGTGTTACCATTGCTGAGAATCCAACCTCCCAGCGCTAGGTTGACGGGGACTGGATCAGCATGTCAGTACAGCATCTAAAGAATGGGACAGTCGTCCTGCACTTTTGCCCAAAATGTCGGGAGCTCTTGTTCAGTAAAGTCGACTTTCAGCTGAGAATCCTCACGAAGTTGAAGAAATTCTACCTTAGCAGCAACATCAGTATCACTGATGGCACTGTCCTTGACTGAAAAAGGTCTGTAGATCCAAGCATCACTACAGTGGTCGTCCAGTCCTGGAAAGTAACTTTCGATGACGTCATTCACTGTCAAAAGATGAGCTGACATCTCCTCACGGAAACTGCATTCAGCATCTGGCATAGAATCCAGGAGAGTCGTCATCTGAGTGAAGAAAGTTGTGTCACTGTCCTCAACTCTTTTCTGGTAAAGTTGAATCTTACATTTGAATGTCGCCACTTTGTCACGAGCTGTGTGCAGCACTGTAAGGTTTACTTAGAGTGAAATATTCAAGGAATTCACTTCAGAGAAGAAATCTGCCAAGTAGGCAACCATTGTTACAAAACAGTCATTCTGCATCTTTTCATGAAGAAGATTCTCCTTCGCCGTACAACCTCGTTCCAACAGCATTGTTATTTCTTCTCGAAGTTGTAGCATGCGATTTAGAATCTTGCCACGTGAGAGCCAACGTACCTCTGTGTGAAATAGGAGAACAGAGACGTCGGTACCCATTTCTTCACAAAGCCGGATTTGCAACCGGTCATAGAAGGAGCCCCATCTGTACACACTCCGACAAGTGCTTCCCAGCCTAGCTCGTGTTTAAGGTTGTGGCCAATGGTTCAGAGAACAAGTTCTCCTCCTTCATAACTTCCCTGTCAAGGTAACGACATAAACAAGAAGTTGGAAACATGAAGCAACATCCGTTGACTCGACCAGTTGCAATGAATACACTGGACTACTCCTCACAGCAGCCACTACCTGCACCAGAATATCCTCACTCATGTCTTAGATCCCACTTCTGACTGTATCATTCGAAAAAAAAATTGCCCTCAACTTGTTTGCCTGCTGTTCACCAAGAACCACCTTCGTTGCTTCCAGAATGCAAGACTTAATCAGGTCTTCGGCAGTGGTATGAGGCTTCTTGATCTGCACGATTTTTAGAGCAATTCTGTATGAAGCCTCCAACGCTGCTTCATTCTGACCAGCGAATTGACCAGTGCAATCGATACGACTGGTCTTCAGAGAAGCTTCTTTTCGATTGAAAAACTCCAAGCTTTTGTCCACCAGATGACTGTGGCAAGACTCAAAATGGACCTTCAGTTTGCTTGGCTTCATACTCTCTTGACTCAAAACTTTGGTGCAAACGACACATTGTGGCTTGACCACACACTTCTGAATGATGCTTGTGAAACCCATCTTGAGAAAGGCTTAATTGTACGTACGCTTCTTGGCAGACATAGTGTAAACAGGAAACCGCCTTGGGAGTCACGGAGCAAGAGCGACATACGGACATCCCCCACCGTAGCTGTGCACTGACTGAGTGACTGGTTGTGGTTGATGTGTTTACTGTAGCAGACCACCGCGCGTGTGATCAGTGTTGCCACTCACCAAACTGGTAATAGCCATGCTGGCTAATTCGAATATATGAAAATAAATTATATTCTCCTGAACCCTTTGTGACCCCCCGAGAAACCCCAAACGACCCTTCAGGGGGTCACGACCCTAGGTTAAGAACCGCTGAGCTGGAGGATCAGGCACATGTAATATGAAAGGCACTGCAATTGATCAGAGAATACCTGACAGGGAGGCAACAACGAGTCATGGTACGTGACGAGGTATCACAGTGGGCGTCTGTGACGAGCGGGGTTCCACAGGGGTCAGTCCTAGGACCAGTGCTATTTCTGGTATATGCGAATGACATGACGGAATGGATAAACCCAGAAGTGTCCCTGTTTGCAGATGATGTGAAGTTAATGAGGAGAATTAAATCAGATTAGGACCAGGCAGGACTACAAAGAGACCTGGACAGGCTGCAAGCCTGGTCCAGCAACTGGCTCCTCGAATTTAACTAGGCAAATGCAAAGTCATAAAGATCATGGAAGGGCAAAGAAGACCGCAGACAAAGATGAGTCAAAGAGATGTTAGGAAGTATTTCTTCAGTCATAGAGTTATCAGGAAGTGGAATAGTCTGGCAAGTGATGTAGTGGAGGTAGGAACCATACATAGTTTTAAGACGAGGTATGATAAAGCTTATAGAGCAGGAAGAGAGAAGACCTAATAGCGATCAGTAAAGAGTCGAGGCCAAGAGCTGTCTCGACCTCTGCAACCACAAATAGGTGAGTACACACACTACATAGTATGTACATACAATAAAGCAATAGGGTGTACTCACATTAACACTAGCGCTACACAGTGTGGATAATTAAGACACTTGTGCTACATTTAGGTATCTTTATTCTGGGAACGTTTCGCCAGCCAATGCCTTGATAAATTAGACACATATGCAACACTTGGATATCTTTATTGAGGAAACCCAAGTGTTGCATATGTGTCTAATTTATCAACTTGTCGGTTCTCTGAACCGTTCATCTACAGCCAATACTTTCTTCAGTCCAGTACAGAGAAGAGAGGTGGAAGATGAGGAGTAGTTTAGGTAATCAGTCCCTCAGCCTGGAGTCGAAATGTTCAGTATATCAATGTTGACGTGGGAATCTTCAGTCATAAAACGGTTCACCTACACAGTAAATGTCTTCATTCAAATACTACTCCTGCTGCCTCTGTATCTGACTGAAGAAGCCTGCTGTGTGGGCGAAACGTTTCATCAATAAAGATATCCACCTGTTTCACATGTGTCTTAATCTTTATCAATTTTTGATAAATGTACAGCATATGCGCGGAGAAGCTTATGTAGTGAAGACAGGTGAAGCGAAGCAGTAGTAGGCAGAGTCACCAGTGGAGAAGAGCTCTAGAGGGAGTAGGTGATGCCTTAGAAGAATTCCCTCCATCAAGATCTCAAGATGCTGTTGTTGCGTCTGACAGAATTTGTATAAATAGTTTGGAAAACCAACAAGTTGATAAATGAGACACTTGTAAAACACATGGGAATCTTTATTCTGGAAACGTTTCGCCGGCCAGTGGTTTCTTCAGTCCAGTACAGAGAGATACCGAAATGTTGCATAAGTCTCCCATTTATCACTTTTCGTATTTCTGAAAAATTCTTTCCCCCCCCCCAAAAAAAAAAAAAAAACGAAAATTTCACCATGTGTTCACGCACTAGTACTAGCACCACACAGTGTGTTCACTCACTAGTACTAGCACCACACAGTGTGTTCACGCACTAGTACTAGCACCACATAGTGTGTTCACTCACTAGTACTAGCACCACACAGTGTGTTCACGCACTAGTACTAGCACCACACAGTGCGGTCACGCAATAATGCTACACAGTGTGGACACGCATCAATGCTAACAGTACACAGTGTGTACATGCACTGACATTACACAGAGCGCACTCCCAAAAAACACCAACACAACACAATGTATACCCTCACTAACACTGCACAGTGTGTGCACTAAACTGCAATAAACACACCCTAAGTCAGCAGATAGTGGAGCCAAAAAGACTGGAGAACACACTAGACCTTATTTTCACAAATAATAAGGACCTGGTAAGAAACATAACAATATCAAAAACAACAAATTCTGATCACAATCTAATCGAAGTCCAGACTTACATACACAGGGGTCCTGATCAGCACAATGCATACAGCTATGATGGTACCTTTACCAAATTCAACTTCAACAACAAGAACATCAACTGGGACCAGGTAAACTATGTCCTAAATGAAACATGTTGGGAAGATATCTTGAATTACATGGACCCTAACCAGTGCCTTGAAAAGATCAACTTCCTGGTAGCTGAAGTATGTTCAAGGCATATTCCCTTAAGAAAAAAAAAAGAAGTAAACTGGAGAGAGAGAGACGCTCCCTCTACAGGAGAAGACGAAGAACCACTGAGCTCCTCAAGAATGCCTGATTATCTGAAACACTGAAGGAAGCGCTAACCAGGGAAGTGGAAAATATTGAGCTAAAGTTAAAGGACTCATACAGGATCCAGGAGAGACAAGAGTAAAAGCGATTAATGAAATTGAAAGAAATTCGAAATATTTCTTTTCCTATGCTAAAAACAAGGCAAAAACCACTTCTTTCTTAGGGCTCCTGCTCAGACAAGACGGATCCTACACAAATGACAACAAAGAAATGAATGAGACATTGAAATCTCAATATGTCTGTGTGTTCAGCGAGCCTCTAATCAGTCTAAAGATAGATAATCCAAACAATTTTTTCATGAATGAGCCTCAAAACCCTGCCAATGTTTCCCAAATTTCTGACATAACCCTAACTCCACTAGACTTTGAGAAAGCCATCGACGACATGCCCATGCACTCAGTCCCAGGCCCAGACTCGTGGAACTCCGTGTTCATTAAGAACTGCAAGAAACCCCTCTCACGGGCCCTAAGTATGCTATGGAGAAGGAGCTTAGACACAGGCGAGATTCCACTGTCATGGAACCATCGGATATAGCCCCACTCCATAAAGGGGGCAGCAAAGCAATAGCTAAGAACCATAGACCACATCATAAAAATCCCACAAAAAAATCCCACATCATAAAAGACATAGACAGAGATGTAAACCATAGAACCGTATTATCCTTTGCAGATGATACTAGGATTTGCATGAGAGTGTCATCCATTGAGGACACGGCAAATCTCCAAGAAGATATAAACCAAGTTTTCTAATGGGCAACAGAGAACAATATGATGTTCAATGGAGACAAATTCCAACTACTCCGTTATGGAAAACTACAAACTCTAATCACACAATAGAGCGGAAATATAATGTGAAGGACCTGGGTGTGGTAATGTCCGAAGATCTCACCTTCAAGGACCACAACAATGCCACTATCACATCTGCGAGGAAACTGATTGGATGGATAATGATAACATTCAAGACAAGAGATGCCAAGCCAATGATGATCCTTTTTAAATCACTTGTTCTCTCTAGGCTAGAATACTGCTGTACATTAACATCCCCATTCAAGGCAGGTGAAATTTCAGGTCTAGAGAATGTACAGAGAACCTTTACTGCACGTATAAGTTCCATCAAACACCTTAACTACTGGGAACGCCTGGAAGCACTTGACTTGTACTCACTGGAGCGCAGGCGAGAGAGATACGTATATCATAATCTACACCTGGAAGATTCTGGAGGGACTGGTCCCTAATCTGCACACAGAAATCACTTCCTACGAAAGTAAAAGACTTGGCAAGCGATGCAACATACCCCCAGTGAAAAGTAAGGGCGCCACTGGTACACTAAGATAAAACACAATAAGTGTCCGGGGCCCAAGACTGTTCAACAGTCTCCCACCAGCCATAAGGGAAATTACCAATAGACCCCTGGATGTCTTCAAGAGGGAGCTGGACAGATACCTAAAATCAGTGCCAGATCATCCGGGCTGTGGTCCGTACGTTGGACTACGTGCAGCCAGCAGTTACAGCCTCGTTGATCAGGCCCTGATCCACCAGGAGGCCTGGTCATGGACCGGGCCGCAGGGGCGTTGATCCCCGGAATGCCCTCCAGGTAGACTGACACTAACACTATACAGTGTGCACTCACACTAACACTGTATGATCTCAAAATTCACTTACACAAGTGTTTACATTCACTGCCATTACCACACTGTGTACAATACACTGACAATTGCACGGTGTATAAAACAATACTAAAACACAGTATGTACATAAACTATCACTAACACTGTGTGTACTTACACTAACACTGTGTGCACACTAACATGGTGAGTACATTCACTTACACGGTGTGTACGTACACAAAGTGTATATACACTAACAGCGTGTATCGTCACTAACACAGAGTGTACATACACTAATACTGAGTGTACTTACAGTAACACAGTGTGTACATGCACCAACCCTGTGTAAGTACACTGACATGGTGTGAACATACATTAGCACAGTGTACATACACTAACACTGAGTGTACTTACAGTAACACAGTGTGTACATATATGAACAGAGTGTGTACATACACTGTGTATGTGTATATACTCTAAGAGTTTGTATACACACTAACACAGTGTGTAGATACACTAATAGGGAGGTTACACACACACGGAGTGTACGTTCAGTAAAAGTGTGTACATATACAGGGAGTACATGTACATAGACATAAGCTGACACTAGAGTGTGTACACACAGACATAAGCTGACACAAGAGTGTGTGTACACAGACATAAGCTGACACAAGAGTGTGTGTACACAGACATAAGCTGACACAAGAGTGTGTGTACACAGACATAAGCTGACACAAGAGTGTGTGTACACAGACATAAGCTGACACAAGTGTGTGTGTACACAGACATAAGCTGACACAAGAGTTTGTGTACACAGACATAAGCTGACACAAGAGTGTGTGTACACAGACATAAGCTGACACAAGAGTTTGTGTACACAGACATAAGCTGACACAAGAGTGTGTGTACACAGACATAAGCTGACATAAGAGTGTGTATACACAGACATAAGCTGACACAAGAGTTTGTGTACACAGACATAAGCTGACACAAGAGTGTGTGTACACAGACATAAGCTGGCACAAGAGTATGTGTACACAGACATAAGCTGACACAAGAGTTTGTGTACACAGACATAAGCTGACACAAGAGTTTGTGTACACAGACATAAGCTGACACAAGAGTTTGTGTACACAGACATAAGCTGACACAAGTGTGTGTACACAGACATAAGCTGACACAAGAGTTTGTGTACACAGATATAAGCTGACACAAGAGTTTGTGTACACAGACATAAGCTGACACAGGACTCACGCGGACACTATGAAAATGATATCCTATTACACTTAATCAAGCTTTCATGAAGCTGTAACACTTCAGCTTGGATTAATTCATCGTAAGCGTGGAAGCAGTCACTTTTAAGCTTAAGCAAAGCAGTCACTCTTAAGCTGGGATGAGGTCATCACTCTTCAAGCTTGAACGAAGCACTCACTGTTAAGCTGGGACGATACAGTCTGAAGCTTGAATGAAGCTGTCACTCTTTAACTCTAGCAAAGCCTTCACTCTTAAGATTGAATGAAGCCTTCACCCTTTAGCTTAGAAGAGACTGTCACTCTTAAGCTTAGATGAAGCTGTCTCTCTTAAGCTTGAATGAAGTTGCCACTCTTAAGCCCGGATAAAGCCGTCAATCTTAAGCCTGGTTGAAGCTATCAGTTTTAAGCTTGGATGAAGAGCTGCCAATCTTAAGCTTGGATGAAGCCGCCAGTCATAAGCTTGGATGAAGCTGTCAGTCTTAAGCTTGGATGAAGCTGTCTTAACACTGACTAATGGCGTAATCAGTATATTTCAGTCTCTGACTGTGGCCAAGAAATATCTCGCCCCACCTGTGTCATTCATCTCTCAGCCCAGGTGTATCCTCAGCTCTCATGACGAGACAGCATGAAGAGTCTTTAATATGACGACCTCTCATGACGAGACAACAAAAGAGGTCTTTAATATGACGACCTTTCATGACGAGACAGTATGAAGAGTCTTTAACGACCTCTCATGACGAGACAGTGTGAAGAGTCTTTAATATGACGACCTCTCATGACGAGACAGCATGAAGAGTCTTTAATATGACGACCTCTCATGACGAGACAGTGTGAAGAGTCTTTAACGACCTCTCATGACGAGACAGTGTGAAGAGTCTTTAACGACCTCTCATGACGAGACAGTGTGAAGAGTCTTTAACGACCTCTCATGACGAGACAGTGTGAAGAGTCTTTAACGACCTCTCATGACGAGACAACATGAAGAGTCTTTAATCTGACGACCTCTCATGAAGAGCTTCGTCATGTCAGGAACGGATACAACTCTTCATTAATCGAAGCTGAAGAGTCAGATAAAATGACTACTTATACATATTTACTGAAGAAACATTTCGTCAGTAAATTAACTAAGTTCTACACTCATGTCTTATTAATATTTTAGTCCTGTTTACCATTTTAATATGATACCGAGCGAAAAGAAGTGAGAGTTAATGACCTGAGTCTCTGTACCATATCTGTCAGTACTATTTTCCAAACGATGAAGTGAAGTCTCGTCTGTCAAATTATTTTATCAGTGATGTATGTGTTGTGAAGCTGTGTATGTGATGACTCACCTTGAGCCTGGTGTTACTGTTACTTGCAAGAGGAACTATTTTACACTAGACGAGGAGCAACACAGCTGCTGAGCTGCTCTCCAACTGCTCCGGGCAACTGAAAACGTTGACTCTAAATGTTTTCCCTTATATACCTCTCTCACCTGGTGGTGGTGGTGGTTGGTGGGGGTAGTGGTAGCGGTGGTGGTGCACGCAATGGATGTTGGCGGAAGCGGCGGCGGCGGCGGCGGCGGCGACGACGACGGCGGCGACGACGACGGCGGCGACGACGACGGCGGCGACGACGACGGCGGCGACGACGACGGCGGTGACAGCGGCAGCATTGTGTGCAGGTACACTATGACCAATGTTGATGAACTCATTTCAAGCATTTTAGAATGGCTCTGAAAACTTCCCAAACCGTCTAGTACGGCAGAGCTTCTAACGTTCTAACAAGGCTCCTTCTAACTCCACCACGACGGAGAGTCAAATTCACATGTGTAGTAAAACATATGTCACTTTTATGTGGAAAACAGTGTAAACATTTTCATTTCAGTTAAATCAGCTACATATATTTGAGTCGACCTCTTCTGATTGGCTTCAATTTTTACCAGATGACGTATTTCACAGCCAGGATAGTACACATTAAATTTGGCAAAACACTAAATTTGAGTGTAAAACTTGGTATTATTGGAATCTGAGTGGTTACTCTGGAATGCCTCTTCTTATCGGCTTGAAATCTTAAAAAACAAATGTGTTTCCCAGAAAGCAAAAGTTCTCGTTATTGGGTTCCACCCTTCAAGGGAGGTTCCTTCACGCTGGTCAGGGGCTCTTGATCTAGGGAATTGGAGCTGTGCTCCAGTTCCCTGAATTGAGCCTGAATACCTTCCATCCCCCCCCTACCCCCAGAAGGCGCTGTATAATCCCTAAGGGCTTAGCGCTCCCCATGATTATAATAATAATTCTAATCTTCCACTAATTCTCTTCTAATTCCTTCAAATTTTTAACCTTGGCCAACTAGGTGAAGGTTCGTGGGTCTGACAAGCTCAGGTGAGCTCTGCTCACTTTCATATCGATCATACCCAAAATAATATCGATCATACCCAAAATAATATGGATCATACCCAAAATAATATCGATCATACCCAAAATAATATCATTCATACCCAAAATAATATCGATCATACCCAAAATAATATCGGTCATACCCAAAATAATATCGGCCATACCCAAAATAATATCGATCATACCCAAAATAATATCAGCCATACCCAAAATAATATCAGCCATACCCAAAATAATATCAGCCATACCCAAATTAATATCAGCCATACCCAAAATAATATCGATCATACCCAAAATAATATTGATCATACCCAAAATAATATCGATCATACCCAGAATAATATCGATCATACCCAAAATAATATCGGCCATACCCAAAATAATATCGATCATACCCAAAATAATATCGAGTTACTTAAATCCCAGTATGACTCAGTTTTTAGAGCCACTAACCAGACTGAAATCGAAAACCTAAATGATTTTTTATGAGAGTGCCACAGAACTTGACAGATGCATGCCTTTCTGACATCACACGACGCCAAATGACTTCGAAAAGGCAATAAATGACATGCCCATGTACTCTGCTCCAGGCCCAGACTCATGGAACTCCGTGTTCATCAAGAACTGCAAGAAGCCCCTATCACATGCTTTTAACATCCTATGGAGAGGGAGCATGGACACTGGGATCGTCCCGCAGCTACTAAAAACAACAGACATAGCCCCGCTCCACAAAGGGCAGTAAAGCAATAGCAAATAACTACAGACCAATTGCGCTGACGTCCCATATCATAAAAATCTTTGAAAGGGTTCTAAGAAGCAAAATCGCCACCCATCTTGATACCCATCAATTGCACAACCCAGGACAGCATGTGTTTAGAGCAGGCCGCTCCTGTCTGTCCCAACTACTGGACCACTACAACAAGGTCCTGGATGCTCTAGAAGATAAACAGAATGCAGATGTTATATACACAGATTTTGCAAAAGCCTTTGACGAGTGTGACCATGGTGTAATAGCACACAAAATGCGTGATAAAGGAATAACAGGAAAAGTTGGTAGATGGATCTATAATTTCCTAACAAGTAGAACACAAAGAGTACTAGTCAACAGAGTAAAGTCTGAGGCAGGTACTGTGAAAAGCTCTGTTCCACAAGGCACAGTACTTGCTCCCATCCTATTCCTCATCCTCATATCAGACATTGACAGGGATATAAGCCACAGTGCTGTGTCTTCCTTTGCAGATGACACCCGAATCTGTATGACAGTGTCCACCGTTGAAGACACTGCAAGACTCCAAGCAGACATAAACCAAATCTTTAAATGGGCTGCAGAAAACAATATGAAGTTCAATGATGAGAAATTTCAATTACTCAGATACGGAAAACGTGAAGAAATTAAAATCTCATCGGAGTACAAAACTAATTCCAACCACACAATAGAGCGAAAAACTAATGTCAAAGACCTGGGAGTGATCATGTCAGAGGATCTCACCTTCAAGGACCATAACAAAGTAGCAATTGCATCTGCTCGAAAAATGACAGGATGGATAATGAGAACCTTCAAAACCAGGGATGCCAAGCCCATGTTGACACTTTACAGATCGCTTCTTCTATCTAGGCTGGAATATTGTGCACACTAATTGCACCTTTCAAGGCGGGTGAAATTGCTGACCTTGAAAATGTGCAGAGAACCTTCACTGCACACATAAGTGCGATAAACCACCTCAACTACTGGGAACGCTTGAAGTTCCTAAACCTGTATCTCTAGAACGCGGGCGGGAGAGATACATTATTATATACACATGGAAAATTCTCGAGGGCTTAGTACCAAACTTGCACACAAAAATCACTCCCTACGAAAGCAAAAGACTCGGCAGGCGATGTAACATTCCCCCAATGAAGAGCAGGGGTGCCACTAGCACGTTGAGGGACAACACAATAAGTGTCAGGGGCCCAAGATTGTTCAACTGCCTCCCAGCATACATCAGGGGGATTACCAACAAACCCCTGGCTGTCTTCAAGCAGGCACTGGACAGGCACCTAAAGTTGGTACCTGATCAGCCGAGCTGTGGTTCGTATGTTGGACTGCGTGCGGCCAGCAGTAACAGCCTGGTTGATCAGGCTCTGGTCCAACAGGATGTTAACTCTATTTTCTTGGCTGCTTACGTCTAGTGCAGAATGGTAGCGTAGGTGTAAACACTGCCGCGGTGGCTGTGGACACATCCCTAAGTGTTATCACTTCCTTCTTAGACTTGGTGGAAGTGCGTGATTTGTAGTCATGGCCCAAGCTCAAGGAAGCATTCCGTAATTACTTCCGGCGCAGGCATCAGCGCCATTACCTTGACATTATCACTAGCATCTTGAATGAGTGCCAATCCCCGGATGAAAGCCCCCTCGCTTGCTTCTGTCGTTTCCAGCGAGCATCGTTAGATTTTATTGACATTATGAAGGATAGCAAGTGGGTCACTAGTGACGGTAGTATAAAACTCGAAGACATCATCCCCATGATCGTCGGAGGCGTCATGCGGAGAGATGCCCCACTCCATCTCCATGATAGGATTGACGAATTAGGGCTCGGCCCCAAGGAACACATCCTGGGCGCCTTTAATGCCATCGATAAAATTAAACCGCCGGGCGAGAAAGACAAGGCTTGTCGCCCTGCTGGTACTCCCTTGCAAGTCCCTCAATCGTCAACTCTTGTGTCGCCGCCTGTGCAACCCCTTGTCACTTTTGCTGCAGCCGTCCAGCAATCAGCAGACAAGGCTAGGACGAACAGCAAACCTCAGACCAAGCTGAATCAAAACGGCAGGTCAGGTTATGACCGGAGGGCTAGCAAGACGACTTTGCCAGCGTCTCCTCCATCTAAGTCCAAGCATCATAAGCGCACACCACCGTCAGCACCACCCGCGAAGCGCGTGGTTACCTGTTTTAACTGCGGTAAAAGAGGTCATTACCGTTCTGAGTGTTATAAACCTCAGCCCCCACGTAGTGATAATCACCGTCCCTGCGCAGCACCGTGTTTACCACCATACATCCAGTCATACCTCCAGTGAGTGCCACAAGTTGCGTAGCATCTTGTCGGAGCACCACGGCAAGCGCTCCCCGCCCGGAGCCCGAGCTAGCCGGAGCCCCTCCAGTAGTTCGGGGGAAGAGACGCGCCAAAATAATCACGCAAAGAGATAGTCACCCTATCGGAGTCGCTGTATTCCCTCCCTGTCCGAATCGTTCACCGCCCTGGGCAGCGACACGCATGCCGACAGCACGGAAACAGAGTGCCTCAACGCTGGTGTCGAGACTCGGAACCGTACCTTCCAGGACGTCGAGTCACTCCACCAAGCATCGAGCCTCTAGCAGCCGGGACTCCGGAGACCTAGTCGGCCCGTCATGCCTTCACGTTCGGTATGACAGCCCATGTGGACCTCTCGTTGAGTCCACACTTCATCGGAAGCCTATTCAGCTTTTCCTGATACAGGTTCGGTGGTTAACATTGTCCATTCCACCTCTTCCGTGACATTGGTCTCCATGCAGCCATACTGACCGAGCCGTCTGCTATTCAGACATTGCGAGGCGTTTCACGTAGCCCTCTCACGGTCCGTGGTTGTACAACCTAGAATTTGCGATCCATGATCACAAGTGGTCAGCAAAGTTCTTAGTTGTTGATGACATCGTCTTCCCAGGCGATTTGCTCATCGGTTTCAAGACCATGGCAGACCTTAAGATCCGTTTAGATCCAGCTAGGGAAAGCGGATTTTGACGGAGTGGACGCGCCCTTCTGGGGTGTACGCTTGGGTTCCACTACCTGCCACTCCGTCTCTGAGTACATCCAGTTCTTGAAATAATTGGAAACCCATGGTTTCCGTCGCACATCCTCCATGAGGTCGGCCTCTTGTCCTGACCAACCTCATAAGAGAGCTCGTATCTCGTCACCTCCTGACCATCAGCGCTCAGTTATCAGTGAAACCCAGTCTGGGGACGCCCATTCTGACCATCACTCTAACTCTCGCGCTGTTGTAGAGGATGACCGTTGTCAAGCCGCAGTCTCCCTGTCGGCAGGCGACTGTCTGACTCGTGTCATGGCATCAGGAGCAGAGTTACTGCCGTACAAGTATGACGTCACTTTGTGGGAAATCGCCCCTCCTGTTAAGGTGTATGTGACAAGAGCTTTC
>WNWK01025186.1:0-28826 GCA_009830355.1 Cherax destructor
ACATTTTTTGCAATGTTCCTCCTTTTTAGGGGGCCTGAGGTTAAACCCCCCCAGGAGCAAGATGTTGGGGGCAGGAGCTGGAAATTTTTCCAGACGGGGTCAATTTTCAGAAGCTGTTCCTGGAATTGTTGGGACCATCCGGGGGCTTTAGACAACCACGATGACCAGGTTTTGTTCCCCCCCCTTTTTTATTGCAAATTTTTTTCCCACATCATTTGGGGTTTTTTAAAAATTTTTTTTCTGAACAAAAAATGACTCTGTGATAAGGGGGCCCCAACCCCCCCTTTTTGCCTGTTCACTCTGTCACACCTGTATAGGTTGAGCCCGGGATCCATATTTCATTGCCCAAGGATCTTTATGTGGGTCTCTGTGAAAGCCGAAACCCTGCATTTGACTCTGAAAGCAGTCCACGAATGTAAGGTACCTTGTTGTTTGTTGTGGCTTTCCCCCCGAAAAAATTTTTAAAGATGAATGTAGTTGGATTGGGGGTTTGGGGAAGGGGGGTTTTTTTTCCCCGGCAAAAATATCTGTTGTAATGGAATGGAGGCCACTGACGTGATTTCACTCCAGGGGGGTTGCATTTGGGGGAAAAAAATTTTTTCTGTCTTTTTGCCAGTTTTTTTTCCTTCCTGGCACTAAAAACCCCCTTTTCCCGGAGTGGCTGTGGCTCCCTGATTTTGCCATGGTCTGGTTTTTCCCCTTGTCGCCTCGTCCCTTTGGGGTGGTATGCCTGGCAATATAAGTTATAGCACTGTTTTTCCCAAAAATTTTGGGATGTGTGGCACATTTCGGGGGGGGAAAAAACTTACAGGGGGGGGGGGTTGCTTTCCCCCTTTTTTTTCAGGGGGGGAACGGCATTTTTTTGGGGTGACTAATTGCTGTCCCATCTTTTTTTCCCCTTTTTTTCCCATGCCTGCAGATACCAAGTGCAAAATTTTTACGGGGGGCCCGGTTTCCGTTTCCCCCGGTTTTTTTGACTGTGTTCCCCATTGGGGGGGGTGTTCCTGTCTCATGTCTGTCTTCGTTACTTTTGGGGAAAAATGGGCCTTCAACTTTGGGGGGGAGAAAATTTTTCTAGTTATGGGTGATTTAAATCACAAGGAGATTGTTTGGGAAAAAACCGGGGAAACCCCCTGGGGTTTCTGAAATGGGGAAAAAGATGATGGATGTGGTACGGGGGAAAAACCCCATGCATCAACATGTTAGAACACTAAAAAGAGAGAGGTGGGGGATGACCCCGCAAGACTGGCCCCCAGTTTTCCCTTTTGGGGATTGGGGCATCAAGGATATCACGATAAAAGGGCCCCCCTTTGGGGCCAGTGATCTTTTGGGTTTGTGTTTTGATTTTTATAGTTGGGGCAAAAAAGTGGAGAGGGGGGGAATGGGGAAAGGGAAAAAAAACTTTCAAAAGGGGGACTACACAGGCATGAGGAACTTCCACAAGACGTTCAAAGGGGGGAAAATTTGGGGGGAAAAACCGGGGAAAAAAAATGAGGGGAAAAACGTGACAACAAATAAAAAAGGCAGAGGGGAAGTTTTTTTTCCCCAAGGGGGAAAAAGAAGTAATGGGAAGACCAGAATGAGTCCTTGGTTCCCCCAAAAGGGTTTTAGGAAAAAAATTTTAAGGGGAAAAGAAAGGGAAAAAAAAGAAGACAAAGGACCTAGGAAAATAAAGAGAAAAGCCGAAGGGAAACAATATGCACAGTGGGAAGGGAGGCTCAGCACAATACGAAAACGAATAGCATCAAAAGCAAGTCTGACCGGGCTGCTTTTTCCCCCAAAAGGGGAAAACAACAGTCAAGGCCCGGGTAATCAGGCTGAGGAAGGAAGGGGGGGGTTCACAAAAACGCCCCAAGAGGTATGTGAGGACCCCAAAGAAATTTAAAGAAGTATTTACGGGGGAAAAAGGGGGAAAAGGACCCCAGGAATTCAGAATGGGGGGTTTACCAACAAGTGCTGGGGGAAAAAAACACAACCCCGGGGAAAAGGGGGAAATTATGTGAACTGAAAACCCCAAAAAAAGGGGTTTTACAAAATTTTGCCCAGAGAGGGGGCAGAGATGTTTTTTGTGCCCCAACAAAAACCCTTTAACCATCCATTGAAACTGGGCAACCCCCAAAGGGGGAAGATGGCAAATTGCCCAATTTTAAAAAAAGGGGGGCAGACACGAGGATTAAAAAAAACCTGTGTCACTGACTGTATAGTATTGGGTCATGGAGGATCATCAGGAGGAGAGTGGTGGCACCTAGAAAAACACAACTTTTTAAAAAAACCAGCACGGTTTCAGGGGAAAAGGGAAAAACCTGTGTCACAAACCTCCTGGAGTTTTATGACAAGGTAACAGATGTAAGATATGAGAGAGAAGGGTGGATAGACTGCATTTTCTTGACTGCAAGAAGGCGCTCATACAGTTCCTTACAAGAGATTAATGCAAAAGCTAGAAGATCAGGCACACGTACAGGAAAGGCACTGCAATGGATCAGAGAATATCTGACAGGGAGGCAGCAGCGAAATAAGTGAAAATGTAACGAAAGGCCAGAGTACCGTGATACAATAAGCAATACACAACTGCAGACCACACTGTTGGGGGAGGTATTGCACCCATTAATTTAATGAAATATCCTGTTGTGACACCACTTGCTATAGTGATGAATAAGGGAGAATATATTTTACACCTTAATGCACAAACCCAAGACTCCAATAACAATCGGGCCATTTACCGATGCCTCATGGCTAAACATCGTGACATTTTAGCTTATAAACCAAAACGCTAATAACAAATGAATCCAAAACACAGCACCACCTTACCTTAGCTGAGACTTCAACATCAACCTTGGCCTACTGCTAGATGACCAGCCAGCAACTGATTTCATCAACAATATGAACAACACACTTCATACCAACAATAACAAAACCAACCAGGCTTACCATAATCGACCATGTATGGACCAATATCCTAGCCCCCTTAAATCAGGGATAATAACAGACAGCAATTACAGACCACTACCCCACCTTCCTCTTAACAAACATTAGTAAACCACCTCTAGAATACACCAAAGTTTCATTTAGACTCCATGACGACGCCTCAATAAATATCTTCACAGCAGAGCTAGAGACCGTTGACTGGGCCATAGAATCTCCTCTAACGCCAAGGGTATTGATGATTATACAGGACAATTTTCAACAAATTACTTAGACTATACAACAAACATTGTCCTATAAAAATGAAACAGATTACGAATAAAATGGCTAGTTGTCCATGGCTAACTAACAGCTTTACTAAAATCCATTAACAAGAAAACATCAATATGAAAAGCAATATAGACGGGGCCTACATAAAGGTTTTATTAAACACTATTCACCAGTTCTCACTCAAACTAATAAAAAAGCCAAAATAATTTGTACTACTCCAGCAGATTCACTGAACAAGAGGAGATATAAAAGACCTTGAAAACACTCACAGATTCTGGCACCCACAAACTGAAAAAAACTAATAGTGATATTGTCCTAACTAAAACCAAATGAAAAAAACCACTACAGCTCATTGATACAGAAAACAAAATAAATGACTTCTTCCTCAACCAGGATAAAATCTTGCCAGTAAAATCCCAGATACCAATGCCTGAGCAAGTGATTACCTAGATGGAATTTCCATCCCCTCCTTATATCTTGCACCTACTGGTTCGCCTTAAGTCACCATGATAATCGTCACTTAAAAATAAATCAGGGAATCTGTCTTTAAGTCCTGGTCCATTATTATACAAGCGAAATGTACCCATGTCCTTTCACATGCTATTTCATTACCCCTTTTTAAAACAAAACCCCCACAATAAAAGAGAGGAGCTTACGAAACGTTCGGCCTGACTTGGACCATTTACAAAGTCACACTAACACACAGGACAGGTGGAAGGGGTATTTATAGGCAGGCAAAAGGGAGGGTACAAGGGGGGTAATAATGGAGTGATTAGTGGAAGTGGTGGTAGTAGTAATATGGTAGTGGAACAGTCATATTCTAGGAAAGGGGAAATGCAATGAGGCTGGCCCCAAGGGTGGAACGAGAACACAGAGGAGGAAAGGGAAAAATAAGGCAAAAGAAAGAAAGAAGGAAACCTAGGAGAAAAAAAGAGAGAAGGGAAAGAGATGAAAGGAAGGAATCAGTTAGTCACGGTGTTCTGAAGTTTAGAGCATTTAACAATGTAATGGGAGAGGAAAGCATCAACAGAACAAAGCCAGGGCTAGATTCATACAGGGTGTGTATAAGGGAGGTTCAACAGGCGCGACTTGAAAGTTGGGCGTAGGGTAGACAGTTTGCAGAAGACCAATCAATAGGATGACTGTGATTCTGACAAAGACAGAAAAGAGCATTATTAGTGTCGGCAAGCCAACACTATTTTTGTGCTCCCTGAGTCTGTCAGAAAGAGATCGGCCAGTTTCTCCGAAGTACTGAAGAGGACAGGAGGAGCAAGAATAGAGTAGACGCCAGGAGAATCTGTGGAGGGAGGGAGGTATGAACTAGATTAGTGCGAAGAGTGTTAGTCTGGCGAAAGGAAGTTTTATGTCTAAGGAACGGAGAGTTGTGAGATTAGAGAGACCAGAGATGTAGGGAAGGCAGAGGACTGGAGAGTTCTCCCGAAATAGAGGGTTTAGGAGAGAAGAAAGTCCGTTTGGCAAGAGAAAGCAGAGTCTATGAAATGGGAAGGGTAGCCCAGGCGGGAAAAAGAATTATGAAGAGTGGAAATTTCTGCTTCAAGAAACTGATGATCACAGATGCGGGGAGCACGGAGAAAGAGGGAGATAAGAACACTCTTCTTGACAGAGGAGGCATGATAAGAGAAGTAATGAATGTACATGCCACTGTGCATAGGCTTGCGGTACACGGAGAAGGCAAAAACCCCCGCTCGTTAAACAAATTTATCATGTCACTTCAATTTCCCTTTATCAAGGTCTTTTATGTAAATTATGAACAACAATGGGGTAAAAATGATCCTTGTGGGAAAGCCACAGTGACTAACCCCATTCAGAAGATTTACCCCCTTAATGGAAACCTCTGCTTTCTATTGGAAGCCAGCCTCTATCCATGCTAGAACTTTACCCCCATACCTGAGCTGCCACCTTTTAAAAGTCCTTGTGAGGGACCTATCAAGGGCCCTTTCTGAAATACAAGTAAACATATCAAATTTTTATCACTGTCACGCCCCAAATGTTTTTTTTTAAAACCGGGGAAAATTTTTTAGGAAGAACACCCCGTGAACCCACTGAGATTCATTAATCAAATTATGTTTTCAAGGTGACTTTTTAAACAGCTTAATTTACTCTAATAATTTGCCTACTATAGATGTGAGTTATTGGACGGGAATTTTATGGAATTGACTTATCCGCTGATTTGAATATAGGAACTACTTGCTATCTTCCACATCTCTGGGACAACACCAGTTAGGATGGACGTATTAAACACATTTGTTAATGGCTGACTAAGTTCCATCTTGCATTATTTAAGTTCCCTGGAAAACAACTTGTCTGGTCCCGGGGACTTATATTGCTTAAGTTTATGTGTTTGATACCATGTCCCTCGTGACACTCAAGATTCAACATGATTTATTCTCTGTAAAAATTACAATGTGTCTTTTACATTTAAGGACAATAATTACAAAGATGGCTGTTAGCATGCCCAGGCATGCCAGGCATGCCTGGGCATGCCTGGGCATCTAGATCGGCAGACTTAATATGTCTAATGTATATTACAAATTACAGTGAATACAATTCAAATTATTAAATAGATTTACAATAGTGAGGTAGTTCAGAATATTTAGATTATAAAAAATAGTAATAAAATGGTTTTGTCTTGGCATGTTACACAGTTTCCATTTAAGCTCCAATATTGGAACCTTTTTTGATTAATTAGGAAAGGAAAATTGAAAAATTATGGAAAAAAATGTTTTCTTACCAAAAAATATTGCATAATTCTGGCAACATGTTGATGCATTCGGCTTCTTTCTATCATATGTCTAAGGATGTTTATTCTAAAAAGTATTTTTTTTGTTTTTGCTGGTAGCAAAAGGACTTGTTGGCAATTCTTCAGTTTTTTTTTTTACCCCCAAAATTGGGATTTTTATGTTTATTTTTTTTACTTGAAATGCAGTATGTGGCAACTTGTGTGAGGAGTGTAGTGGGTGAGCGATGCTGGGAGCACCTCAGTAGCCATCTGGCTTCCCATGGTGATGGAGGGTTATATTGCGCTCAAGTTTGCTGCTCCATTTACCTAGATTTTTACACAAGCATAATTATCAATATCTCAAGAATAAGTTATTGACATTATAAATCCTCTCATCAAAGAGTATGTATCAGAGCATCATGATTCTTCCGTAGGTTATTGAGGAATGATGGTTCTATTGAATTATAGGGAGAGTTTGTCATATGTTTTACACTTTGTTGTTACTGATTTTTTGTTTCCCAACAAAATAATAAAAAAAAACGTATTTCAACATTTTTTATGATACAATCTATTGAGAGTAAGCTCACGACTCTGTAATTCAAAAACCTAACTCTTTGTCTTGCATCTTATTTCAATTAGAACATTGTTTTTTTTTTTTATTAACACATCTGCCGATTCCCACCAAGGCAGGGTGGCCCGAAAAAGAAAAACTTTCATCATCATTCACTCCATCACTGTCTTGCCAGAGGGGCGCTTTACACTACAGTTATAAAACTGCAACATTAACACCCCTCCTTCAGAGTGGAGACACTGTACTTCCCATCTCCAGAACTCAAGTCCGGCCTGCCGGTTTCCTGAATCCTTCATAAATGTTGCTTTGCTCACACTCCAACAGCACGTCAAGTATTAAAACCATATGCCTCCATTCACTCCTATCAAATACGCTCGCACACAAAACTTCCTTTACCCCTCCCTCCACCCTTTCCTAGGCCGACCCTACCCCGCCTTCCCTCCACTACAGATTTATACACTCTCGAAGTCACTCTGTCTCGTTCCACTCTCTCTACATGTCCAAACCACCTCAACAACCCCTCCTCAGCTCTCTGGACAATCGTTTTGGTAATCCCGCACCTCCTCCTAATTTCCAAACTCCGAATTCTCTGCATTATATTCACACCACACATTGACCTCAGACATGACATTTCCACTGCCTCCAGCCTTCTCCTCGTTGCAACATTCATCACCCATGCTTCACACCCATATAAGAGCGTTGGTATAACTATACTCTCATACATTCCCTCTTTACTTCCATGGACAAGGTTCTTTGTCTCCACAGACTCGAAGTGCTCCACTCACCCTTTTCCCCTCATCAATTCTATGATTCACCTCATCCTTCATAGACCCATCCGCCGACATGTCCACTCCCAAATATCTGAATACATTCACCTCCTCCATACTCTCTCCCTCCAATCTGATATCCAATCTTTCGTCACCTATTCTTTTGTTATACTCATCACCTTACTCTTTCCTATATTCACTTTCAATTTTCTTCTTTTACACACCTACCAAATTCATCCACCAACCTCTGCAACTTCTCTTCAGAATCTCCCAAAAGCACAGTGTCATCAGCAAAAAGCAACTGTGACAACTCCCACTTTGTATTTGCTTCTTTATCTTTTAGCCCAACACCTCTTGCCAAGACCCTCGCATTCACTTCTCTTACAACCCCATCTATAAATATATTGAACAACCACGGTGACATCACACATCCTTGTCTAAGGCCCACTTTTACTGGGAAATAGTCCCCTTCCCTCCTACACACTCTAACCTGAGCCTCACTATCCTCATAAAAACTCTTTACTGCTTTCAGTAACCTTCCTCCTATTCCATACACCTGCAACATCTGCCACATTGCCCCCCTATCTACCCTATCATACGCCTTTTCCAAATCTATAAATGCCACAAAAACATCTTTACCCTTATCCAAATACTGTTCACCTATATGTTTCACTGTAAACACTTGGTCTACACACCCCTACCTATCCTAAACCCCCCTTGTTCATCTGCTATCCTACTTTCTGTCTTACTCTTAATTCTTTCAATAATAACTCTACCATACACTTTACCAGGTACACTCAACAGACTTATTCCCCTATAATTTTTGCACTCTCTTTTGTCCCCTTTGCCTTTATACAAAGGAACAATACACGCTCTCTGCCAATCCCTAGGTACCTTACCCTCTTCCATACATTTATTAAATAATAGCACCAACCACTCCAAAACTATATCCCCACCTGCTTTTAACATTTCTATCTTTATCCCATCAATCCCAGCTGCCTTACCCCTTTCATTCTACCCACTGCCTCACGAATTTCCCCCTACACTCACAACTGGCTCTTCCACACTCCTACAAGATGTTATTCCTCCTTGCCCTACACACGAAATCACAGCTTCCCTGTCTTCATCAACATTTAACAACTCCTCAAAATATTCTCTCCATCTTCCCGATACCTCTAACTCTCCATTTAATAACTCTCCTCTCTATTTTTCACTGTCAAATCCATTTGTTCTCTAGGCTTCCTCAACTTATTAATCTCATTCCAAAACTTTTTCTTATTTTCAACAAAATTTGCTGATAACATCTCACCCACTCTCTCATCTGCTCTCTTTTTACATTGCTTCACCACTCTTTTAACCTCTATTTTTCTCTCCATATACTCTTCCCTCCTTGCATCACTTCTACTTTGTAAAAACCTCTCATATGCTAACTTTTCTCCCTTACTACTCTCTTTACATCATCATTCCACCAATCGCTCTTCTTCCCTCCCGCACCCACTCGCCTGTAACCACAAACTTCTGCTGAACACTCTAACACTACATTTTTAAATCTATCCCATACATTTTCAACCCCATTGCCTACACTCTCACTAGCCCATCTATCCTCCAATAGTTGTTTATATCTTACCCTAACTGCCTCCTCTTTTAGTTTATAAACCTTCACCTCTCTCTTACTTACTGATTCTATTTTCCTTGTATCCCATCTACCTTTTACTCCCACTGTAGCTATAACTAAAAAGTGATCTGATATATCTGTGGCCCCTCTATAAACATGTACATCCTGAAGTCTACTCAACAGTCTTTTATCTACCAATACATAGTCCAACAAACTACTATCATTACGCCCTACATCATATCTTGTATACTTATTTATCCTCTTTTTCTTAAAATATGTATTACCTATAACTAAACCCCTTTCTATACAAAGTTCAATCAAAGGGCTCCCATTATCATTTACACCTGGCACCCCAAACTTACCTACTACACCCTCTCTGCATGTTTCTCCCACTTTAGCATTTAGGTCCCCTACCACAATTACTCTCTCATTTGGTTCAAAAGTTCCTATACATTCGCTTAACATCTCCCAAAATCTCTCACTCTCTCCTCTACACTCCTCTCTTCTCCAGGTGCATACAAGCTTATTATGACCCACTTTTTGCATCCGACCCTTATTTTAATCCACATAATCCTTGAATTTACACATTCATATTCCCTCTTTTCCTTCCATAACTGATCCTTCAACATTATTGCTACCCCTTCCTTAGCTCTAACTCTCTCAGATACTCCTGACTTAATCCCATTTATTTCTCCCCACTGAAACTCGCCTACCCCCTTCAGCTTTGTTTCGCTTAGGGCCAGGACATCCAACTTCTTTTCATTCATAACATTGGCAATCATCTCTTTCTTATCATCCGCACTACATCCACGCACATTCAGACATTTAGAACATTGTATGTCTTAGTAATTTTGTAGTAGAGTATTGCCCTAAGCTCTGTCAAATAGGACACTAATATTTTTTTTCTACATAACTGTAAGGCAAAAACGTCACTAAAAACACAGTATCTAGGTATCAAATGGTGCTTAATTCACTGACAAATTACCATTGAAATTTTAGCAAAATAATTTTTTTTTTTAAAAAGGCTTCTTCTCCATAGCATACTTAGTGCTCCCCCCTAAGCTCCTTTTCCATAGCATACTTAGGGCTCCCCCCTAAGCTCTTTCTCCATAGCATACTTAGGTCTCCCCCGTAAGCTCCTTCTCCATAGTATACTTAGGGCCTGTGAGAGGGGTTTCTTGCAGTTCTTAACCCTTTCAGGGTCCAAGGCCATTTTTGGAAGGGGTGTGCCAGTGTCCAAGAATTTTCCACAAAAAAATTCTTATTTTTTCTTATGAAATGGTAGAGAATGTTTTTCTGAAGGTAATAAAACAAAAAGTACAAAATTTGATTGAAAATTGACAAAATTATGCTCTCACGAATTTTAATGTGTCAGCGATATTTACACATTGGCGATTTTGCCGACTTTGACTCCCATTTTAGGCCAATTACATTATTCCAGTCAACCAAATTCTTACCTATTTCACTAGTATTACTTCTATTCTATTGATTGAGCACAAGAAACCGCCCAATTTAACTCAAAGTTCAAAATATTCCAATTTCAAAATAGGGTGCAGAATAAACAGTGCAGGCATTCCTGGCACTAAACTAACATTTCCTCTGTTCATTAGTTATGTTTTCAGTCATTACAAATGAATTCCATTTTGATTTTTTTTTCACATAATGAATTTTTATTCAAACCAAAAAATGGAAGATTTACTGTTATGCAATATTGTAATAATTGTACAAATAATATCACCACATTTGTCAACGTATATTAGACCCACCAGCTGGCGCGTATTAGACGTGTGAGGTCATTTGTTTACTCATGAACATCGGCAAAAATTTAACATTTTCACTAATTTGAGCTCAGTTTCACGCCATTTCCATTCCTAAAACCATTCAAAATCCTTTCTATATCTGTAAAATATCTTCCATTCTATCAAATGAGACCACGAAATTGCAAATACAGCTATAAAACGTTTACGAAAAAACAGTGCAAAGTCGGTTTAATCGAAAATTACGGTTTCAGTTTTTTTTTCCTCATTATGCACTGTGTGCTGCAGGATTTGTTTTATGTGGTGCACACTTACCACATAGATGTATTCTCTCATATCTAGGCCCAAATTTACCGTTCAAAGCTTATCTGAGTGAGCTGAGCTCATGACGTAGACCTACGGTTTGGATCCAGAACTCAAAGCCGTAGAACTATGGCACGGACCCTGAAAGGGTAAAACTCTTGCAAACAGTTCATCAGGGCCTGGGGATTTGTTAGGTTTTAATTTCTCTATTTGTCTGAGGACCATGTCACTAGTTACCCCAATCGAGCATAGTCTATTATCTTCCTGTTCAACATAATTTATTATTTCTGGAATTCTGCTAGTATCTTCCTGAGTAAAAACAGAGGAAGTAAGTATTGAAAATTTCACACATATTCTTATCACTGTCCGTGATCTGTCCTGAGTTACTCTTAAGTGGGCCTATCTTGTCCCTAATCTTACTTCTGTATACCTGAAAGAAACCTTTTGGGTTAGTCTTCGAATCCCTTGTGACCTTAGCCTCATAATCCCTTTTTGCTTTTCTTATTCTTTTTTTTATTTCTCTCTTTAATTGAAAATATTGATTGAAGTCATTTCTAACTTCAAAAAACTTTACACCAAAGCAGTGTTTCAAAGGTGCTTTGAAGGGACTTCGGACACTCATTTGATTCTAAGAGAGTACTGGAGGAATCACTTTAGTATCCTCCATTGCATAAGTCTTATAGGTAAGGTGTGGCAGGGAGCTCCTTTGCATAAGGGAGGTAGTAGAGTACTAGCTAAAAATTACAGACCAGTAGCCCTAACTTCTCACATTGTAAAAATCTTCGAAAGAGTGATGAGACGGCAGATTATAAAGTTCATGGACCAGCACAACCAGCATAACCTGAACCAGCATGGCTTTAGAGCAGGATGATCATGCCTGTCAAAGCTGCTGAACCATTACGACAGAATTACGGAGGCATTGGAAGACGACCAAACCGCAGATGTGATTTAAACAGATTTTGCAAAGGCGTTTGACAGATGCGATCATGGAGTGATAGCGCACAAAATGAGGTCCATGGGTATTACGGGGAAGGTAGGCAGATGGATTTTCGAGTTCCTAACACAAAGAACACAAAAAGTAGTAGTGATCAGGGCAAGATCCAGCATCAGCAAGGTCAAAAGCTCAGTGCCCCAAGGCACTGTCCTGGCACCTCTGCTGTTTCTCATCCTCAGAGCAAACATAGATAAAAACACCCAGCACACTTTTGTATCATCATTTGCAGATGACTAAAATAAGCATGAAAGTCACTACGGTAGAGGACACTTGAGAAATTACAGGAAGACATAAGCAGGGTTTTCCAGTGGGCATTGGAGAACAACATGACATTCAGTGGTGATACGTTTCAGCTGCTTAGGTATATGTATAAAGAACGAAGAACTCAAAAGGAACACTATGTACAAAACTCAAGAAGGTTACCAAATAGAACGAAAGGAACACGTAAAGGACTTGGGAATATGTAATTATGTCTGCTGATCTTTCTTTTATAATAATAATAATAATAATACTTTATTTAGACATAGTACAATGATACATAGATGGGTAGACATGATACATAGGTATTAATGAGATGTACATGCCAAGAATGTAAAGAGGAACTTAGCAAATCTTTTCAATATATCACTACAAACTGGCATAGTGCCAGACAAGTGGAAAAGGGCAAATGTAATACCTATTTACAAGGCAGGTGACAGGTCCTTAGCTTCGAACTATAGACCAATAAGCCTTACCTCCATAGTTGGTAAATTTATGGAATCATTAATTGCCGAGGCAATTCGTAGCCATCTTGATAGGCATAAATTGGTTAATGAATCTCAACACGGTTTTACTAAGGGGCGTTCCTGTCTTACGAATTTAATAACTTTTTTCACTGAGGTGTTTGAGGAGGTAGATCATAGTAATGAATATGATATTGTGTATATGGACTTCAGTAAAGCTTTCGATAAAGTTCCACATCAGAGGCTATTGATGAAACTTAAGGCACACAGAATAAGAGAAAAAATTTTCCTGGGTAGAGGCATGGTTGACAAATAGGCGGCAGAGAGTTTGCATAAATGGGGAGAAATCAGAATGGGGGCAAGTCTCAGGCGGTGTCCCACAGGGGTCAGTTTTGGGACCCCTGTTGTTTACAATTTACATAAACGTGCTTTTAACATCCTATGGAGAGGGAGCATGGACACTGGGGTCGTCCCACAGTTACTAAAAACAACAGACATAGCCCTACTCCACAAAGGCGGCAGTAAAGCAATAGCAAAGTACTACAGACCAATAGCGCTAACGTACCATACCATAAAAATCTTTGAAAGGGTTCTAAGAAGCAAGATCGCCACTCATCTAGAAACCATCAATTACACAACCCAGGGCAGCATGGGTTTAGAGCAGGTCGCTCCTGTCTGTCCCAACTACTGGACCACTATGACAAGGTCCTGGATGCTCTAGAAGACAAACAGAATGCAATGTTATATACACAGACTTTGCAAAAGCCTTTGATAAGTGTGACCATGGTGTGATAGCACACAAAATGCGTGAAAAAGGAATAACAGGAAAAGTTGGTAGATGGATCTATAATTTCCTAACAAGTAGAACACAAAGAGTAGTAGTCAACAGAGTAAAGTCTGAGGCGGCTACGGTGAAAAGCTCTGTTCCACAAGGCACAGTACTCGCTCCCATCCTGTTCCTCATCCTTATATTGGACATAGACAGGGATATCAGCCACAGTGCCGTGTCTTCCTTTGCAGATGACACCCGAATCTGCATGACAGTGTCCACCATTGAAGACACTGCAAGACTCCAAGCAGGCATCAACCAAATCTTTAAATGGGCTGCAGAAAACAATATGAAGTTCAATGATGAGAAATTTCAATTACTCCGATATGGAAAAACGTGAAGAAATTAAAATCTCATCGGAGTATAAAACAAATTCCAACCACACAATAGAGCGAAAAACTAATGTCAAAGACCTGGGTGTGATCATGACAGAGGATCTCACCTTTAAGGACCATAACACTGTAGCAATCGCATCTGCCAGAAAAATGACAGGATGGATAATGAGAACCTTTAAAACCAGGGATGTCAAGCCCATGTTGACACTTTTCAGGTCGCTTGTTCCATCTAGGCTGGAATATTGCTGCACACTAACTGCACCTTTCAAGGTAGGTGAAATTGCTGAACTAGAAAATGTACAGAGAACCTTCACAGCATGCATAACTGCAATAAACCACCTCAATTACTGGGAACGCTTGAAGTTCCTAAACCTGTACTCCCTGGAACCCAGGCAGGAGAGATACATTATTATATACACTTGGAAAATCCTAGAGGGATTAGTACCAAACTTGCACACGAGTGTCACTCCCTATGAAAGCAAAAGACTCGGCAGACGATGTAACATCCCCCCAATGAAAAGCAGGGGTACTACTAGCACGTTGAGAGACAACACAATAAGTGTCAGGGGCCCAAGACTGTTCGACTGCCTCCCAGCATACATAAGGGGGATTACCAATAGACCCCTGGCTGTCTTCAAGCAGGCACTGGACAGGCACCTAAAGTTGGTGCCTGACCAGCCAGGCTGTGGTTCGTACGTTGGACTGCGTGCGGCCAGCAGTAACAGCCTGGTTGATCAGGCTCTGATCCAACAAGAGGCCTGGTCACAGACCGGGCCGCAGGGGCGTTGACCCCTGGAACTCTCTCCAGGTAAACTCCAGGTAGATGAGGGAATAAATAGCAACATAAGAAAATTTGCTGATGATACCAAAATAGGCCATCAAATTCCTTCTAATGAGGACATTAGAGCACTCCAGAATGATTTGAATAGACTGATGCAGTGGTCGGAGAAGTGGCAGATGCAGTTTAATGTAGACAAATGCAAAGTTCTAAATGTTGGGCAGGACAATAACCATGACACATATAAACTGAATAATGTAGATCTTAATAATTGTGATTGCGAGAAGGATTTAGGAGTTTTGGTTAGCAGTAATCTGAAGCCTAGACAACAGTGCATAAGTGTTTGCAATAAAGCTAACAGAATCCTTGGCTTCATATCAAGAAGTATAAATAATAGAAGTCCTCAGGTTATTCTTCAACTCTATATATCCTTGGTTAGGCCTCATTTAGATTATGCTGCTCAGTTCTGGTCACCGTATTACAGAATGGATATAAATGCACTGGAAAACGTACAGAAGAGGATGACAAAGTTGATCCCATGTTTCAGAAATCTTCCCTATGAGGATAGACTGAGGGCCTTGAATCTGCACTCTCTAGAAAGGCGTAGAATTAGGGGTGATATGATTGAGGTGTATAAATGGAAAACAGGAATAAATAAAGGGGATGTAAATAGCGTGCTGAAAATATCCACCCAAAACAGGACTCGCAGCAATGGTTTCAAGTTGGAAAAGTTGAGATTCAGGAAGGATATAGGAAAGCACTGGTTTGGTAAGTACTTAGTGAATAAGTCTTTAGAATAAGCTGCCCCTAATGCCATGGCATGCCAGTGGCTCTCCTTGCATTACAGTTTTATAATTTTAACTACCAATAACTATATATACTTGTAACTTGCGTCGAAATAAAAATATTATTATTATTATATTATTATTTTTATTATTATTATTATTATTATTATTATTATTATTATTATTATTATTATTATATAGGGCACACTCCTGCCCTCCAGTAACACTTACCCCTGCAGACTCCTGCCACTCACTAACACCTTAGCACACTCCTCATCTCCACTAACACTTACCCCTGCACACTCTTGCCAATCACTAACAACCTTTGCACTCTCCTGCCGTCCACTAAACTTACCCTTCCACACTCCTGCAACTCTCCAACACTTTGCACAGTTCTGCCATCCACTAACACTTACCCTTGCATATTTCTGCCTCATTAACACATACTCCTGCGCATTCTTGGCCAACTACCCTTCCACACTCCTGCCACTCATTAACACCTTTGCACACTCCTGCCCTCTACTAACACTAACCCTTGCACTTTCCTGCCACTCACTAACTCCCTTGAACACTGCTGCCCTCCACTAACACTTACTCTTGCACAATCCTGCCACTCACGAAACACTTTTGCCCACTCCTGCTCTCCAATAACACTTACCCTTGCCCACTCCTGCTACTCACTAACACCTTTGCACACTCCTACTCTCCAATAACACTTACCCTTGCATACTCCTGCCACTCACTAACACCTTTGCCCACTCCTGCTCTCCAATAACACTTACCCTTGCCCACTCCTACTACTCACTAACACCTTTGCACACTCCTACTCTCTAATAACACTTACCCTTGCCCACTCCTGCTACTCACTAACACCTCTCCACATTACTGACCTCCACTAACACTTACCCTTGCACATATCTGTCCCACTAACACTAGCTCTTCCATACTTTTTCTCAAACTAACACTTACTCTTGAACACTTCTGCCACTCACTAAAACCTTTGCACACTCCTGCCTTCCACGAACGAACCAGCAATGCTGGACCTTGTATTCACCCTGAACAGCTCAGATATCGAGGATATAACACACGAGAGCCCCCTGGGGGCCAGCGACCATATGGTGCTGAGCTTTGAGTACATTGTAGAGCTACAGGTGGAGAGGGATAACGGTACTGAAAAGAGACAAACCAGACTTTAAAAGAGGGGACTGCATGGGTATGAGAAATTTCCTGCAGGAGGTTCAGTGGGAAAGAGATGGAAGGACAGTCAGTAAATGGAATGATGGATTACGTAGCGACAAAGTGCAAGGAGGCAGAGGAACGGTTTATACCCAAAGGAAAAAGATTAAATGGGAAGGCCAGAAAGAGCCCCTGGTTTACCCAAAGGTGCAGGGAGGCAAAGACTCAGAGTGTCAGAGAATGGAAAAGGTACAGAAGGCAAAGAACCCAAGTAAACAAAGAGATTAGTCGAAGAGCTAGAAACGAGTATATGCAGGTACGAAGGGAGGCCCAGAAAAAGTATGAAAATGACATAGCATCGAAAGTCAAGTCTGACTCGAAACTGATGTACAGTCACATCAGAAGGAAGACAACAGTCAAGGACCAGGTGATAAGGCTGAGGAGAGAAGATGGGGAACTCACAAGTAACGATCAAGAGGTATGTGAGGAGCTCAACTCGAAGTTTAAGGAAGTATTCACAGTGGAGACAGGTAGGCAGCTGGGTAGACAGGATGGGGTGCATCACCAACAAGGGATGTATCAAGTGCTGGAGGGCATACACACAACTGAGGAGGAGGTGAAGCAGTTACTCAGTGACCTTGATACCTCAAAGGCGATGGGACCGGACAATATCTCCCCGTGGGTCCTTCGGGAAGGAGCTGAGGTACTGAGTGTGCCACTTACCATAATATTCAACACATCCCTTGAAACTGGCCAGCTTCCTGAAGTATGGAAAAAGGCCAACATAGTCCGCATCATTAAAAAAGGAGACAGAAAAGAGGCACTAAACTATAGACCGGTATCACTTACGTGAATAGTGTGCAAAGTCTTGGAGAAAATCATCAGGAAAAGAATGGTGGAGCATCTGGAGCTGAACAGGATAATCAACGCCAGACAGCACGGATTCAGGGAAGGCAAATCCTGTGTAACAAACCTCCTGGAGTTCTATGATAAAGTAACAGAGGTAAGGCAAGAAAGAGAAGGGTGGGTTGATTGCATTTTCCTGGACTGCAGGAAGGCCTTCGACACAGTTCCTCATATGAGATTAGTAAAGAAGTTGGAGGACCAAGCATGTATAACAGGAAGGGCACTGGAATGGATCAGGGAATACCTCACAGGGAGGCAACAACGGGTCATGGTGCACGATGAGGTATCACAGTGGGCACCTGTGATGAGCGGTCAGTCCTAGGACCAGTGCTATTCTTGGTATATGTGAATGACATGACGGACGGGATAGACTCAGAAGTGTCTCTGTTCGCAGATGATGTGAAATTAATGAGGAAAATCACATCGGATGAGGACCAAGCAGGACTTCAAAGAGACCTGGACAAGCTTGACATCTGGTCTAGCAACTGGCTTCTCGAATTTAATCCCACCAAATGCAAAGTCATGAAGATCAGAGAAGGGCAAAGAAGACCGCTGACAGAGTACAGGTTAGTTGGACAAAGGCTACAAACCTCATTAAAGGAGAAAGACCTTGGGGTGAGTATAACGCCAATCACGTCTCCGGAAACAAACATCAACAAGATAACTGCTGCAGCATATGGGCGACTGGCAAACCTAAGATTAGCGTTCCGTTACCTTAGCAAGGAATTGTTCAAGATACTGTACACCGTGTATGTCAGGCCCATACTAGAGTATGCAGCACCAGTCTGGAACCCACACCTGGTCAAGCACGTCAAGAAATTAGAGAAAGTGCAAAGGTTTGCGACAAGGCTAGTTCCACAACTCAGGGGATTATCCTATGAAGAAAGGTTGAGGGAAATAAGACTAACAACACTGGAGGACAGAAGGGTTAGAAAAGACATGATAACGACATACAAAATACTGCGGGGAATCGACAAGGTAGATAGTGACAGGATGTTCCAGAGAGGGAACACAGGAACAAGGGGGCACAACTGGAAGCTGAAGACTCAGATGAGTCAAAGGGATGTTAACCCTTAAACTGTCCACACGTAGATATACGTTCACTCGCGAAAGTGACCGAACGTATATCTACGTTTTATTTTACATTCGTTCAAATTTAGCGCGATAGGCCTGAGTCGCCTAGACTAGGGATGTATCGGATATCCGTATCCGCATCCGCATCCCCGGAGCATCCGCATAAATTCTTACATCCGCATCCGTATTTTTTCTAAATGAGACATCCGCATCCGCATCCGCATCCGTAGTTTTCCTAAGTGAGACATCCGCATCCGCATCCGTAATCACTATTAAATAAATATCCGCATCCGCATCCGGGCCTAACAAAGCGGATGTGGCGGATATTATAACCTAAATTACAGAGCTTACATGTTTGTTTCCACAAACTTGTTCTTATGATTTACAAATTAACATTGCAGTTTCAAATATTATAACTTAATGACCTGTGCAGAGAGAGAGAGAGAACATAAGAAAGGAGGAACACTGCAGCAGGCCTCTTGGCCCATACTAGGCAGGTCCTTCACAATCCACCCCACTAATAGAATATTTGCCCAACCAAATTTTCAATTCTATCCAAGAAATAAGCTTTGATAACAAGTCCCACTCAAAACCAACCCCTCTCACTCATGAATTTATCCAACCTAATTTAAAACTACCCAAGGTGCTAGCTTCAATAACCCTACTAGGCTGATAAATTAGACACATGCAATGGAAATAAATGGTATAAAATACCGACACAATGGAAAAATAAACACAATAAAGGATCACATTATACTGCTTATGTGTTTATTAGACACATATGCATTGAAAATTAGGTTGAGCAAATATTCTGTTAGTGGGATGGATTGGGAAAGACTTGCCTAGTATGGGCCAACAGGCCTGCTGCAGTGTACCTCCTTTCTTATGTATCTTTATTGAGGAAACGTTTCGCCACACAGTGGCTTCATCAGTCCATACAAAGGAGAATCGTGAAGAACAGGAGGAGTTTGAGGTGGTCAGTCCATCAGCCTGGAGTTACTGTCTGACACAGCAACATCTTGGTATCTTAATACAGGGAATTCTTCACTTGCCTAACCCTTGGCCACCACCTACTTCAGCTCCTTTGGTGCTCTTGTGGTGAACCAGGTGCTTCAGCTCCTTCAGTACCCTATTTTATAGTGCCCTAATTATCAAAGCATATTCCATAGATGAAGTAGATGGGTTGGGTAGGAGTTTTTGTTTGTGAGATTGGTTTTGGGTTATAGGGGGACCTACCTAGTGTGGACCAGTTGGCTTGCTGCATTGTTCCTTATTTCTGTGTTCTTGTATTAATATTGGTAGAATAACGACAATATGTTAAGTAAAAGGACACAAATGCAACTAATGAGACATTTTATTGTCTCATTGAACCTATATATTCCCTGTGTGTCCATGCATTGTTTGTAACGGCTTGAAAAAGCTCCTGGAGAGCGAAACGTTGCCACAATAAAATGTCTCATTAGTTGCATTTGTGTCCTTTTACTTAACATTCTGTGTTCTTGTGAGTGAGAGGGGTTGTGAGTGAGAGGGGTTGTGAGTGAGAGGGGTAGGATTTGAACGGGACTTGCACAATGTTTGGGGGGTTGTGGTTGTCGGGGCTTCTTGCTTGGTTGGGGATGGGTTGGACAAATATTTTTGGTGGGTTGGTTTTGACATGGACCTGCCAAGTATGGGCCAGTAGGCCTGTTGCAGTGTTCCTACTTTCTTATGTTCTTATGGTAAAAAAAAAAATCAGGTGTTTTATGACTGTCCTGCAAAATCCGCATCCGCATCCGCCGGATGTCAAGATGTGACATCCGTAATCCGCATCCGCATTTTACTGTAAGCAGATATCCGCATCCGCATTTTACTGTAAGCAGATATCCGCATCCGCATCCGCAAAATAAGTAAGACATCCGTATACACATCCGCATACCGGATATTTAAATTTTTCACATCCGATACATCCCTAGCCTAGACATGAGAAAATGGGTCTGCGCCCTCAGTGTGCGCAGTATGAAAATAATCGGGGACGCCAGGGTACCGCATGGTAGCCCCAGTTAGTTTCAGCTCCATCTTGGGTCAACATCATGGCACACCCCCGTGATTCACTCACGCCTCGTCGTATTAACACTCTACTATTCTCGGAAAGTGATAGAGAACGCGAGCTTAGTGGATTTGACAGTGATATAGCCACTAATAATCAAGGAATTAGTGAAACTATTGATGACAACCCAGATGACCCTCAGCCCATCACCTCTGGGGTGGCCAGTGTGGACAGTGTGGCCATACCAGACCCTCAGCCCAGCACATCTGGTGTGGCCAGTGTGGCCACAGACCCTCAGCCCAGCACCTCTGGGGTTGCTAGTGTTACTACCCAAAGGCAGCTCCGCAAGAGGAAATTATCATTTTCCATGTGTTATGATAGTGAAGGTGATATAAGTGACGATGATGAAATCGATTTTATGCCCATAGACGATTCGTCGAGTGATAGTGATTATCATTATTCCCAAGTGAAACGTACTTATGGGCGTCATTACCTACGTTCAGGCAGTGTGCCATATGCAGTCAGAGGCAAGGGTCGTGGCAGTTCACGATCCAAAACCCCAGCCACTGATAGTGAAAGTGATAATGAAGGAGAGTATGCTGGGATGGAGGAAGAGGTGGTGGGTGGCATGGTGCCTGGACCTCGTGGCGCGGTGTGTGGACAGACAAAGGACCACGAGGCACCCTCTCAATCATGTGCTGGCCCCACTCCCGTCCCTCCTGCTCCCCACGTCCCATGCCACAGGTCCACCCTGCACCATCTGATCGTGAATGGAAGTGGACTGAACATACACCATTCGTGCCACATCCTTTCAATTTTGATGGCAGTGGAAGTGGCATCATGCCACACTGTCCCATCACAAATGAGTCTACAGAGTTAGACTATTTTCAACTATACTTTGATGAGCCAATAATGAACCTGATTGTTACTCAGACCAACCTGTACTACCAGTATACAATGGACCATGCAGATTTTTCAGAATCGTCACGGCTGCGCAGGTGGAAAGATACAACTGTGGCTGAAATGTATTTATTCCTTGGCACTGTCATGCTTATGCCACACACATATAAGAACAATATAGCAAACTACTGGTCCACAGACCACTTCATTAGCACTCCAGTCTTCCGTGACCTCCTTCCCTGCAACAGATTCCTTCTGTTGCTGAGAATGTTGCACTTCTCAGATAGGAATACACCAAACCGAAATGACCTCCTCTACAAAATCCGGGAATTGTTTATGTATCTCAAGCAAAAATTCAGTGCCTACTTTTATCCATTCAAGAACATTGTTGTTGATGAGTCCTTGATTCTGTTCAAGGGACGACTGTCATTCAAACAATATATACCAAGCAAACGTAATCACTTTGGTATAAAACTGTTTGTTATGTGTGACTGTGAGACTGGTCTTGTGTTAGATGTCATTATCTACACAGGTAGAAATACACTTGATGATACCAGGCGCATGTTGGGCATTTCTGGTGATGTTCGCAAGATGATACAGCCATACCTTGGCAAGGGCCATACATTGTTCACAGACAACTGGTACACAAGCCCTATGCTTGCTGATTTCCTACGTGTGAACAATACTGATATATGTGGAACAGTGAGAAGAAATAGAAAACACATGCCAAAGTTCACTGGAGGAAGTGTAGTGCAGGCGTTTCATACCAATGACATCATGGCACTGTCATGGCATGACAAACGGGACGTGACATTGCTGTCAACCATCCACAGAAACGAGATGGTACAGACAGAATGAGCACGCTCAACAATCAACCTATTGAAAAGCCAGCTGTTGTCATCGACTATACAAACAATATACGACTAGTCGACAAGTGTGACATGATGATAGGCTTTGTTAACTGTGTGCGTAGGAGTATATATAAGTGTTTTTCCACCTTGTGGACATTGCAATGCTCAATGCCTTCAACATGTATGAAATAAAGACTGGGAAGCGACAACGATATGCAGAATTCACCCTAAATGTCATCAAGCAGATAGGAAGAAAGTATGGTACCACACCTATACCTGCCACTCCACAGCGACCTGTCACCCCACAACAGCGACCTGTCACTCCACAACAGTGACCTGTCACTCCACAACCAGAGGGGGAAGTGCCCAACCGAATTATCCCTAACTGTCACTGCCTGATACCATTACCATCTACTCCAAAGAAGAAGTACTCTCAGAAAAAGTGTGTTGTGTGTGCTTACAGTACACAGCGACCCCAAGTGCGAAAAGACACAAGATTCATGTGTCAGCAATGTGGAGTGGCACTCTGTATGAATCCATGCTTCTTGGAGTATCATACAGTGGTGGACTTCTAGAAACATAAATAGGACCTGTAAATACCTTGTATATATATGTAAACAATAGTAAGTGATTGAACCAGGTGTACAAATTTATTTATCAGTGTGAACATGTGTGTTTGTGACAGTATGATTACTAATTCAGTAACAAATATTTGTGTCTAAACAAGAATTGGCAATGAAATGAATAGATCTGCATCAAAACATTATTATCATAGGATGAAAACAACAGAAAATGGAAAAAAATGGAAAAAAACGATAAATGTTTCTTGTTTCTGCAAGCGGCAGTGCTCCATTTTGCCAACACCACATCATTTAGCACCAACTTCACGGGCTTATATCTCGGTAAGTACTGACCGTAAAATGGTTTTTTTTTTAGCCTATCCTATTTATAAAAATGTGCTCTTCATTTTTAGAAAAAAAAACTATTTTTTTTTTTCAAAATATTCGGTCACTTTCGCAAGTGAACATATATCTACATGTGGACAGTTTAAGGGTTAAAACATGGAGGGGAAGAGAAGCAAGGAATGGCTCCAACTGAATGCCACGGGAGTCACAGTGAGACCCTCCCCAGAGAAAGTGGTGTGCGTTAAAATCGCCAAGTAATAGAAGGGGTGGCAGTAAGGAAGAAACCAGAAAATCAACATCTGGGATATTATTATTATTATTATAATCAAACAGAAGCGCCAAACCACAGGGGCCATACAGCGCTGCAGGTTATTGTAGGATGCAGGGAGAGTGGGTTGTAAGAGGGAGATGGACGATTAGTAGGGTATGGAGTGCAAAATGACGGTGGATAGTGCAGGGGTGGAGGGTAGCAAGATATCGAGGTAGAAGGGACTGAGGGAGGTGCTAGAGGTATAATCTTCAGAGTTTGTGTAGTAAGTCAGTTTCTGTCAAAAAGTCAATGAGAGAGTCAGGATTAAAGGAGGGTCCATCTGCAAGAAGGGAAGGTAAAGAAAGGGCCGCAGAGCGAAGACGTCGTTGGAGGTAAATTCTGCGTGCTCGTTGATAGAGTGGGCAGTTCAACAGGATATGTCGAACAGACACTGGAACCTGACAATGCTCACAGAGAGGGGCAGGGAGTCTCTCCATGAGATACCCGTGAGTAAGACAAGTGTGGCCGATGCGAAGACGGGAGAGTGTAGTCTCCCAACCTCGACATTGGTGACAAGAAGAAGGCCAGAAACCTATAACCAGTTTAATAGAATGAAGTTTGTTATTCAGCAGGTCAGACCAGCGTTGTTGCCAACGGGTGCGAAGGTGGGTAGCAATGACCGCAAAATAGTCCGTGAAAGGAACACCTCTATATGAAACTGGAAGGTCATGTACTGCTGACCGCGCAGCAGTGTCTGCCTGTTCATTGCCCTGTACGTCAACATGACCAGGGACCCAACAAAAAACAATATCTTTATGCTTGCTAAAGATATGGCGTAACCAAAGGTGGATACGAAGAACTAGGGGGTGAGGTGTATCAATTTTACGGATAGCCTGTAAAGCACTAAGGGAGTCTGAAACGACCACAAATGGTGACTCAGGCATAGATGCAATACGGATAAGTGCCACAAGAATTGCATACAATTCAGCCGTAAATATGCTAGCGGAGGGTAATAGATGCCCTCGTTCAATGCTGTCCGGAAACACTGCTGCGAATCCGACGCCGTCAGATGACTTTGAACCATCGGTGTATACTGGGATGGCATGGGAATGAGAACGGAAGTGGTTTAGAAAGAAAGAGCGAGAAGCCGCCGTAGGTAGTTGGGCTTTTGCACAAGGTAGAGGAATAGAACAGACACGGACAGCAGGAACTTCCCAAGGGGGTAGAGGAAAGGGTGAAGCCACATGAACATATAAAGGCGGAAGCTGAAGGGAAGACAAGAGTGAATGCAGATGAAGAGAAAAGGGACGAAGTAAACAGGGGCAACGAACAAATAACGAGCGTCTACTAACATCTGTGACAATCCTATACATGGAAGAATTGCGGAGGTCATGAGAGCGAACATAATAGGGAATGCAATGTGCATCTCGACGATCAGACAAAGATGGAATGTTCGCTTCTACATAGAGGCTCTCAACCGGGGAAGAACGAAAAGCACCAAGGCATAAGCGTAATCCCTGGTGATGGATGGGATTAAGGCTGGAAAGAGTGGCAGGAGAGGCTGCTGAATATATATGGTCACCATTATCGAGTTTCGATAGAATTAGGGCCGAATGTAGACGAAGGAGAGTTCTAAGATTAGCCCCCCATGAAAGATGTGCAAGGGTTTTAAGGAGGTTCAGCCGGCTATGACAAGTCACCTTCAGAGAGGTAATGTGAGGTTTCCAGGACAATCTGTGGTCAAACAGGAGGCCGAGAAACCTGACTGTATCACGTTCTGGGATATGTGATCCATATAGGTACAATGGATGATCAGAGACCACTGAACGTCTAGTGAACGTAATTTGATGAGTTTTGCCACTAGAAAATTTAAACCCGTGAGTGGTGGCACAATCAGAAACCCGGTTGATGGCATGCTGGAGAAACTGCAATGAGGTGACAGTCAGCACCTGCAAGCTATAGAAAAGTCATCCACATAGAGCGATGACCAAATATTGGATGGAGAACAGATGCCAGATTATTTATAGCAAGCAGAAAAAGTGTTGTGCTCAGAACACATTCCTAGGGGACACCTTCAGCTTGGACAAATTCCGGGGAGAGTTCATTACTAACCCGGACCCGGAAATGTCTGTCAGTTAAGAAAGCCTTAAGAAAGAATGGTAGGTTGCCTCGGAGGCCTAAGGAGTGGGCCTGGGCCAAGATATTATATATCTAAGTTGTATCATAAGCCTTTTCAAGGTCGAAAAGATAGCGATAACCGAATAGTTATTCGCAAGGCATTACGAATATACGTATCCAAGCGCAGCAAGGGTCAATGGCAGAACAGCCCTTACGGAAGCCATACTGACTATGGGAGAGACTACGTGAGTCTCTAAATACCACATCAAACGTCTATTAACTAGACGTTCCATCACCTGCAAACTGCACTGGTAAGAGCGATGGGACGGTAGTGAGAGGGATCACGTCCCGTAGCACCTGGTTTTCGAAAAGGGAGAACAATAGCAGACTTCCACAGCTGGGGAATAACTCCTTGCGACCATATAAGATTAAAGAGTCGTAAGAGGACAGTAAGAGCAGACTGATGTAAATGCTGTAGCATACGAATATGTATGCCGTCTGGCCCAGCTGCCGATGATCGCAGCAGAGTGTTGCCTCCAGTTCTTGAAGGGTAAAAGGCACATTATAGGATTCTTCTCTAAGAGAAGAAAAATCTAAGGGCTTTAACTCGCTGGCAGACTTAGAAGAAAGGAACGAGGGGCATAGATGTAGCCCCTGAGAAATGCGGACGAGATGATTACCAATTTCAGTGGCTATATCGACACCAGCAACCTGAAGAACAGGAGCCGGGTCGGGGGAGAATTTACCACTCAATTTCCACACTTTCTTCCAGACTGCACTCATCGAGGAATCCAAAGTGACCGTAGAAACGTAATCTTGCCAGCAAGTGGTTTTAGCATCACATATGACAAGGCGAGCAATAGCTCTCTTCTGCTTGAAATCAAGGAGTCTCTTTGTGGTTCTATCGATACCTGCCCCATGCAGTGCGTTTCAAACGCACTTCCTGAGCACAAGTAGGAGACCACCAAGGCACGACTCTGAGGATGCTTGCCCGAGGTTTGGGGAATAGAATGTGAAGCCGCTGTGAAGATGGAGGACGAAAGAGATGTAAAACCTCATCAATGGAGGACAGGTAGGAACCTCATGATAGGCGTAAGATGTGCGTAAAGGTCCCATTTGCCGGTCAAATTGCCAGCGTGGGCAATGAGGAAGTGGAGAAAACAGAGGGGACTTTAGGATGATTGGGAAATGATCGCTGTCATGTAAGTCCGGGAGGACAGACCAGGTGAAGTCAAGGACAGTTGATGAAGAGCAGATGGAAAGATCAATGCAGGAGAAAGAATGAGTTTGGGGATCAAATGGGTAGGAGTACCCGTACTTAAAACATGGAGGAAGAGAAGCAAGAAATGCCTCAACTGAATGCCATGGGAGTCACAGTGCGACCCTCCCCAGAGAAAGTGGTGCGTTAAAATCTCCAGTAATAGAAGGGGTGGCGGTAGGAAGAAACCAGAAAATCAATATCTGGGATAGACAATGCCTCGAAGGAGAGATATAAAGAACAGAGTGTATACCACTTATTCAAGTGGATACGGGCTGCAGTGTAAGTAAGGAAGAAGGGACACAGAGCTGACGGTATGGAACACCAGTGCGTATAAGAAGAGCACTTTCGTTAAAGGTTCCATCGGAAAAAGGATCTGATGAATATAAAAATTATAGCCTGAAAAGGGCCTGATAACAGTGGATTGTAATTTGGGTTCTTGCAAACAGACCCCATAGGGAAACTGGGAAAGCAACACCTGAACTCACCTTTACCCTGAGGCCTCAGATATTCCATTGAAATAAGCCATGATTTATGGAGAGAATGATATAAGTGGAAGTGAGGAAATCTATGGACTAGGGTTAGAAAAGTCCATGTGTGAGGCAGAGGAAAACCTGTAATCAGAGAAGGAGGAGGACATTGTGAGGAAGGGAGGTTGAGAAGAGAGATGAGGAACGTCAGGTGGAGTAGTATCCATCATCAGTCCAGTCTCTGTAATATATTCTGCAATAAACTTCAGTGTTTGGAAGTCAAAAATTGCAGAAAGTGGGACTACATTAGAAATGGAAGAAGAGTGACCAACTGTCGGGAGTCTATAGTCTGTACTAAAGTAGAGGACGAGGAGATAGAAAGGAAACTGTAGTAGGGGTTTGGGAGGGGACAGGGGATGAAGGTAGTGTATGAGGAGGAGGATGAACCTCGTAAGCATTCTGAGAGCCCAGTCGGACGAAGTACAGCGTGCAGGGATTTTGGGCATGAGGAAGGGGCGCTGAGGTTTAGGTGAGGACGGATGTGTAGACTCAGAATTGTGCGTGTGAGTAGGAAGGAGTGGACAGTGTATGGGAAGCGAGTAGGGGCCTCCGGAGCCCGATTATTATTATAATCAGAGGAGCGCTAAACCCATGGATTATACGAGACCTCAGAGCCAAAAATATCTCAAAAAAGGATTTGAGACGGGGTGATTGAGATGGCGACCTGAGGAAGGAAGCCGTACTTCGAAAGGACCCTAGAGCGGGGATGTTACTTAATTCAGGAATAGGAAATGGGGGAGGAGTCTCCCTTGAAGGCGTAGATGAGAGGCAGTATAGCATATGAAGCCCTTCCGCCTCTTTGAGACAACGGATTTCCCGCTCATTCCAAGTAAGCGACAGCCGGCGAGAATACGACGGATGTGTCATGGTCTAAAGCAAGAGGTAAATTACAAGAAAAATGCACATAGTCATCAAGCACCACCAGACTAGGCGTTGACCATGGGCCAGTGTGTTAATATAATGCAAATAGAAGCCCTAAACCCACAGGGTTCTCATGTGCACGGAGTTATTGTAGGATGCAGAAAGTGGGTTGTAAGAGGGAGATGGATGATTAGTAGGGTATGGGTGTAGCGTGACGGTGGATAGTGCAGGGATAGAGGGTAGCAAGAGATCGAGTAGAAGGGACTGGGGAGAATCTTAGAAGGCCATAATCTTCAGAGTTTGTGTAGTAAGTCAGTTTCTGTCAAAAATTATTAGAGAGTCAGGATTAAAGGAGGTCCATCTGCAAGAAGGAAGGTAAAGAAAGGGCCGCGGAGCGAGCGTCGTTGGAGGTAAATTCTGCGTGCTCATTGATAGAGTGGGCGATCCAACGGGAATATGTCGAGCAGGTGTCTTGGAACTGGCAATGCTGCGAGAGAGGGCAGAGCCTCTCCATGAGATACCCGTGAGTAAGACGAGTGTGGCCGATGCGAGACAGGAGAGTGTAGTCTCCCGAAGCCTCGGC